>PVLD010001030.1:0-227003 GCA_004027595.1 Dinomys branickii | reverse complement strand
TGTCTGACTGCCTATAGTATTTCTATCTATCTCAGCTGTCTATAACATTCCCCCCTCTGAAGAAGTAACCCGAACTGCCGTGAGGGAGTAACGGGCGATGACCGCTCTGGCTTCTTCAGGCTGAAAGGGGTCGTAGTTGTTGATCGGCAGTCAGAGATACTCTCCAGAGGGTCTATCTAAAGGCCCTCGATAGACACCAGGCATTTTCATCTTCGGTAGGTGTATAGCTTTAAGTCTGGAGGAGACAAAGGCAAAGAGCCAATTAAGTATGCATGGGCCAAATAATAAGATCAACAAGATTATTATGAATATACTTAAAGATTTCCACCAAGAGGAACCAGTGATGGCCTCCCATAGACAGGATAAGTTCCAGGGATTTTTAGAATCTGACATATCATTGATCTGTTGTCTGATATCTTGAATAGCTGTTGAGACATTAGCAGAGGGATCAGGAATGTACACACAACATTCAGTTTTTATAATTGCACGGGTACCCCCTTGTGCTGCTGTTAGAATGTCTAATGACATCCGATTTTGGAGGACGGCCTCCCTCATTAATTTTACTTCTTCATTTAGGAGAGAGAGACCAGCTGCGGTGTCACTTAAGGCCCGCTGAGTATAGCTGGTTAAGGCCTCGATGTGCTGCATGACGACTTCTAACCCTAGGGAAGGGATAAAGATAGACGCCAAGTGATCACACCAGTGAAACACCCTCCTAGACCATCGGTGCTGTAAGCGGGGTAAATTGGCAGGTTTGTCAATAGTTTTGACACTTCTGCCTTGAAACCAGGCAAATCCTAACGTGCATCTTCCTATCCATCCAGGGGGTAGCCAGGGCCACAAATTGGTCCCACAAGACCAATGAGTGCCACTGGGGGCTTCCCATCTAATTCCAGGGCGAGTAAGCCAATCTGTTGCAAATCAGTCTTTAGCCTGTAAGTATTTTAAATGGACTGAGGCCTAGGATATGAGGATCTTTAAAAGCAAAGAGAAACTGGGAATCTCCATGTAAAGGAATACAAAAGAAAGCATCTTTTAAATCTAACACTGAAAACCAACTGGCATCTCCTGGAATTTGAGAAAGGGTTAGGTACGACTGGGTGAATTGGCACTACTGCCTCATTTATCAATCTAAGGTCCTGCACTAGTCTCCGTTCCCCATTGGGCTTTTGAATTCCCAAAATTGGAGTGTTGCATGGACTGTTACAGGGCTTAAGTAAACCTTGTGTCCTTAGGTTATCCATTATAGGCAATAGCCCTGTTTTAACTTCAGGTTTTAAAGGATATTGTCTCTGATTAAGGAAAATAGTAGAATCTCAGATATATCTGTACTGGAGCAGCTTTCAATGCCCTACCTATTCTGTCTTTAGTAGCCCATACTTCAGGATTTATTTCTGTCTCTACAAGGGGAAGACAGTGTATCTGACCTGGGTGCATATATATTATAGTATTTAAACAAGATAAAATATTTCTTCCCAAAAGGGGGACTGGACTTTTAGGCATTATCAAAAAAGAATGCGAAAGAAGAAAACCATCCCAGTTACAGCCTAAAGGATGTGAAAAATAGCGAATTACCTCCTCTCCAGTGACTCCTTTCACTGAGGTATGGCGGCTGGAAGGAAGGCTGGGATTGAAAAGGACCGAGAGACTTGCGCTGGTGTCCATCAATAGGCTGGTTTTCTTTCCCTCTACAGTCATGATTACCCGGGGCTCCTTGGTGGAGATGACAGTCCGGCCAGAGGGAGAGGGCAAAGTGTGCCCCGGGCCCCTTCATTCTTGTTGGACCAACTGGTAGGATGGGTCTGAACTCTGGGGCCTTCGCCTCAGAGGGCAGTGTGACCTCCAGTGGTCACCTTTGCAGCTAGGGCATGGCCCAGGGGGCTTTTTAGGACAGTCCTTCTTAAGGTGGCCTGGCTTCTGACAGTGGTAGCAGACCAAGGTAGTCGTTGATTTCTTGGGGCCCCGAGAATCAGACTTAGGGTTTGTTTCTCTTAGTGCTGCTGCAAAGGCAGCTGGTTTTTCTCGGTCTCTTTGTTTCCTCTCCTTGGCTTGCTCCTCGTCACTGTTATAAAACACTGAGGAAGCAATCTTTACTAACATCCAGGGAACTATCTGGGGCAAAAGCCTTTTTTGTAGCTTTTTTCTAATATCTGGGGCTGACTGAGTAATGAACTTATCTTTAAGAATAGCTTGTCCCTCTATTGAATTAGGATCTAGGGAAGTATGTTTTATCAATGCCTTTTGTAAGCGATCTAAGAAAGCAGAGGGGTGTTCCCTTTTTTCTTGTTGGACAGCTGACTTGTCTTATTATAATTGAAAAAAATTTAATGCTTTATGTCCACGGTTGTGACAAAATATGACAAAATTCTTTCGTGTCATTACTCTTTGAATATGCCAGTGACTTTTATCTGTTACCAGTAGACATCAGCAATTTTTCATAGAAAGGAATAATTAAGACAGAATTTATTTGGGGCAACAGGGAGGTTAGTTGTATACTTCAGAGTATGTTCTGAAGAAGTCATGGATAAACTACCATGATGTCAGATTTGTCTTAAAATATTCAGAGTAGAAGGAAGGATGTTAAGTATGGAATTTATTTAATGCATCAGTCTTACACTTAGTTTTAGTAAATGTACAGTGGTTCTGTAAGGCATTAATATTTGGAGAAACTGGGTTAAATGTACATGGGAACTTTACACACCATCTTTGCAACTTTTCTGCAGAGCTCTGCAGGTCCTGCTGCATACAGCAGGTGTCTGAGCAGGGTGCTAAGCATTAGTTTCTTTATTCTGATGTCCCTGTGACCTTGGCCACACAATTCTTTCCAGCTTTTAGCATTCTAAGGACTGTCCAGTTCCTTAGAGGAAGAATTGTAATGATTTCCAATGATCATTTGTTACAATGACTCAAGATATAATTCAATTGTAATGTAATCATAATAGAACTTCAAATAACTTTTTAAATAGTTTTCTACCACCAGTTGCTCTAAACGCCCCTTCACATTAAATGTAACTCAGAAAAGCCATCAGTAGGTGAAATCAACGTACATGCTAACATCATATTGATAGTAGGGTTTCTGTTGAGGGTCTGGCTGTCAACCGCAGTAGAAAGGGGAATATGACTAACCTTTCATGCCTGTGAGCAGAATATGAGAATGTAGTTAAAATAAAAAAAGTTTGTAGCTCTTCTTAACTCTGTTGTGTAGCCTTAATAAGTAAAATACAAGGGAAGAGGACAAAAGGGGATTTGATGAAAGGTTCAGAAAAAAATAAATTTCATATATGCTGTTACGTGGATAACGACTTACATTGTTCACCAGTTGGTCTACCAGCAAGTATAGGTTTCAGTTTATAGAACCATTCTACCAGCCTGTAACCTCAGTAAGTCATGTGTGTGCACTGTGTCAGATGTGTGGTGCTGATGTCATTCCTACTAGCTGCCTAGAAGTTAGCAGCTCTCACTTTATCATTTTTATAGGCATTTTGTGCATTTTTAGATTTACTATTCACTTCATACTCAGAGAGTACATTTGTGAAATTGTGGACAAAAATTTCAAGCTTTAGAAAATAATTCTTAGCCAGGTGCAATGGCCCATATCTGTAATTCCAGTACTTGAGATGCTGAGGCAGAAGGGTCATTACAAGTTTGAGGCCAGCCTGGGCTCCATAGTGAGCTGAAGGCCAGCTTAAACTACAGAGAAACATAGTATCTAAAAAAGAGAAAAAAAAATCCTTCTTCAAGTCCAAAAAGAAGTTTGAAATCAAACTTGTTTTCCTGGCTTCCAGGAGCACAATTTCTTAATCACTACAGCTAATAAAAATGTATTACCAAGTATTTTGATAGAAGTTTTTTCTAGTGACAGTAAAAACAGTCACAGGTATGCTAGCCCTCTCCCTAATAAGTCTGTAATTTTTGTTGTATACTGAAGCCTGTCTGCATCACTGCTTGTGGAGAGAATTTGACCAGAGTTGTAAGAGCTGGAACCATATCTACATTACACTGCAAGCCCCCTGTGGGTTCAGGCTCTGCTTTGTGGACCTGAGCAGCACCTCAGCTCAGCACATGCTGTGTTCCTTACATAGCCTTGCTATGTTGAGTCTTGTGTGTCTGTTTTAAAATCATTTGGCTGGTGCTGTTTTTCTGTACTTTTTGTGTGAGTTTCTAGTTCCAAAGCAGTAGTTTCAGTAGTTAGTATAATTTAACATGTCTCCTTTTAAATGTAGTAGGGCCCATGCACTTCATATTAGTACAAAATAAAAGTAAGAAATCAATAGGTTTACATTACCCACAGCAGGCAAACTTTATAATCTTCAGGTAGAATGGAGGTTACACTACCGATTTATGTGTGTATATTTGAGCTTTTTAGTTAAGAATTTTTAGCTGTTGTGTTAGAAAAAAAACTTTTGTGCTACACATTGGAGGGGTAGCGAACGATAGGTCACTATTTCTTGAAGCAGTACATTTACCAAAAGCCTTTGAAGTTGTGTGATTCAAGGGCTTACTGGCAAATTACATAGATACTAGTTTGCAGTGTTTTATCAAGAGGTCAATTCCAGACATTTAAAGTCTGTGTTATAAACCTGTTTTGATTTTAAAGATTTTACAGCATTTGGCTTTTCAGCTTTCTTGTACAAACATTTGGGTTAAGAAGTATCAACAATCATCAGAGCATAAGATTGGTTTACATTTAGACACAAGGTTTCTGTGTAAACCAGTCCATATTTGTGAGCTTTCTGTACTTTTCATTACCAAGGCTTTATTTCTTTTCCAGAACCATAGGAAGCTTTGTGAGGCTCTAAGGCATGAAGTGAGCATGAAAAGCCCCCTGCCTTATGCCTCATTTTCACACCTTGACTTTTCTGTCTGAGCCTTAGTCTCCTTCGGTGATGCATAAGTCTCAGTGATCTTTAGGCGGAATGCTTTTGAGAGATGATAGTACAGAATAGGATCTAGACATAGGTTCGACACAGCCAGGAGCAGGGTGGCCTCCTTGGCTTTGAAGAGAGAAATCCTGGTCGCGCAGTCAGAAATGACTTCGGTCTGGCTGAGGGTGTACGGGATTCGGACAGTGTGGTAAGGAACAAAACAAATGATGTAGCCAGTAGTCACTAGCAGGATGTTGGTGAGAGCGTTTTTCACACTTGGATAGTTTTCATTGTCTTTGTTTCTGTAGAGTTGTCGAATTACAAGGCAGTTGGATATTAAAATGATGGCTGAGAAATTTAAAAATATTGCTATACATATGAAATTTGTCAGCAAATGCCAGTTTCTTCCAAACTCATTTTTAAATTCCATACACCCCACGTTTGACTTTTCCTTGATGTGTCTGATTGGAATCACCATGTTTGGGACCATCAGGAGCAGGACCATGAGCCACACAACAGTTGAAAGCATTTTGGCAAATCCAGGCTCTTGTATTCGGTAGATCTTGTAGCTGTGTGTCAACTGAAGACAGCGATCAATGCTGACAAATGCTAAGAATATAATCGATAAGTACATGTTGATGTAGATGAGGCACGCTGTGACTTGGCAGTGGAATATCCTCAGCTTCCACGGTGCCACCCCCAAGTCAACGATAATTTTCACAGGTAACGCCAGAGTAAGCAGGAAATCCGCCAGAAGCAGATTCAGTAAGTATATGCTTATACACCTGTGGCTTGGAGCTGTCTGTGTAAAAGCCCAGGCTGCAAAGCAACTTCCAATAATCCCAACAAGGAAAACTAGGTAAAAAAAATATGTGAATGGCTCCAGATCTCTGTAAACTGCACAGGTCAATGAACTGTTGGTCATCTTGAGGGACAGGAAGGATGACCTCAGGTTTTTAAAAAAAATTCAGGGAATCTGTTTTTTTAAAAAAAGGAGAGATTAGTACTTAAAATTGAAGAGTATTTCCTTTAAAATCATTTGGACTAAGAATACTGTGGTCTTTTTCATTTTTAGGTGGACTTTTATTGATCTGACTAGACCTGTGGACTGTTGGAATATCCTAAATTATGAGGAAAAAACTTGATTTTCTTATGTTTGATTTTGTGACTTTCAGTGAGTCCTGTATAGTTTGCTTTTGGAAGAGATATTTTGACTTTATTTGCTTTACGTTCTGACACCTCTTCATTAAGCAGTTGGGTGGGAAGATAGTTTGCAGAAGGGGTAAGCGAGGTGGAGACTGAGAAGTAGGTTCAGGAAACTTAGTGTCAGGGTTGTGCCTGAATATCTCTCCCTGAGGCAGTATGGTTTTCCTCTTAAAGAGTCATGTAGGTCCTCATCCTGGAAGAGGCTAGGCTGATGGGAGAGTAAGGGATGACAGCAGGTTGTAGTAAGATTAAAAATGTGATTTAAAAAATAGGCTCTTTATTACGTGACCTATTAGATCATTTTTCAGGAAGAAAATTTTTAATTTCATTTTTCCTTTTAGCAGAAATAGTTGAAGGATTAGAATATGGTATGGTCTTGAGTGGGTCTTATTACCTCTCTTTTCATTGAAACAATTTCTTAATGGTATAGAGCTGTGATGACCAATATTGTGGCCTCTAGCCCTGTGCAGCTATTAAATATTTCAAGCAATCCAAGTTGATGTGTCCTATAAATGCAGAATATACACTGGATTTTGAAGGTTTAGTACAAAACATAGAATCATACAGGAGGTATAAGTTATACTATTCTATGTAAATCATACAAAATTAGTAAACTTTAATATTTTACTAATGTTCAGCATATGTTGAAATTATTTTTGGTATATTAAGCTCAGTATTTTAAGGAAATTAGTTTTCCGGTGTCTTCTTACTTCTAAAAATGCAGCTAATAGAGGAAAGTCAGTTGTTTTTGTGGTTTGATTATATTGGCATCTATCAGTACCAGCGCAGATGTTTTCATGGTAGTGTTTCAGAGCAGTTTTGTGAGAAGTAAACTTTGAAAGTCCCTAGGATGTGATTGGATATAGATTCATTGGTTATAAAATCCTCAGATGCTCAATAGTGTTAATGTTAAAACGTCCTACTTTAATATTTGTATTTTTGTTTCTTTTATTGTGGGTTTTGGGATAGTAAAAAGGCCAGAAATACGACATTCCCTCAGACCACTGTGATGGACATTGATAATTACAATAAAATCTCATCATGTCCCTTCCAATCTAGAGAACAGCATAGATTAACAAGCTCAAATTAGACTGGCTTCCTGAGATATGTTCCAGGCAAACTCACATGCTTAGGGCCACTGGTGTATCAGTCTTCTGGGATTGTGTCTTGGTGTAGATCCTTCTTTTACACATCGAACACCTTTCTGTAGTGACTAACATAGAAGGCCATATCAACTATTAAGTCTCTTAAAACACTAAAGTCTTTATGAATCTTTTAATTTTTCCAGTTACTTAATCTCGGAATGATTACTGAGGCAGATGTACATGAAACGTTCCAAATTACAGTGTCACTTAGAGGGCACATACCTTTCCCTTACTTGATTTAGTGCATTAGGGTCCGTAAATAATGTAATTCTTTACCCAACTCAGTGAAAACTAGTTAAACACTTTGTGTCCAGTGACTACTTTACATGTATTTGTTTAACCTTTTATCACTTCCTTGAATATTTATTATAATTTGTCTCCTGCAAATGAGAAAACTGAAGTGTAAGAAGCATAGGTTATGTAGCTGGTAAGTTTATAGAAACAAGATTTCAACACAGTTTGATCTTCGAAGCCACATTTCAGAGTCACTTCAAAACACTGTCTCAGCAAGAAGAATAAAGGCAAGGATGACTCATAATGATAATATCATAGCGAGGGCTTACTCTGTGTTAGGAATTAGGTTCTGAGCAGGTATATGCTACGCTTGTTAAACTTAGGTCATATTCTATAAATCTAGACTTTAGTTTCAGAGTTTTCGTAACATAGCTCTTCCATATTACTAATGTTCCTCTGTTTGGTTGCAGTGGATTGACCCACAGCCTTACACATACTAAGCTACCACCTGGCTCCCCCTGGCATCCTCAGTGCCAGTCTTCTGCTTTAGATCGGTGGGATCTCCGTTGTCAGTGACCAGTATCTTCCTGCCTTTGTATTTTTATATGTTATAAAATTTTCGATTCTTAGGACTTTAATAATGGATGGAGCCTTTGCTGACAGCATCTGTCTACCCCACACCCCAGTAAGTTGAAGAGACTGAGGTCTTGCAGTTGTGTGTTGCTTAAGAGTTTGCAGATTTCTGAAGCAGGACTAGGATCTGTCCTTGTTGATCCCCTGAAGGAAGGCCTTTTAACCTACGTTACTCCAGGCTTCACTGACTTCCGCATGACCCTTAGTTTTGATACTTCTGTGTTCTGAAATTCTGAGCATGCTTTTCTCTGTGTGAAAAACATGTCATTGTACGATGCTCTTGTCTCTCACCTTTGCTTACTGTTCTTTTATAGGATTTTGCTTTAAGCCTATTTATTTCAAATTTACATAATGATAGTAATCTCATCATGTATTTCATAAAGTACCCCATTGCTTGCACAATTATGTCGTAAAGTCTCATAAGACTTACATGGTACAGAGAAGAATTAGAATACTTTCTGATTAATAGTCTCTATAAATTAGAATTGATTGCATATCTATAGGTGAATAACTAATTATAATGTAGCTGTTCATTGAGTAATGGCTTGATTACCATGGGTGTATTACATTAATTCTATCAAGATTGCAGTGAAAAGTAATTAAAAATCCTTGGTGATGGTGATATCACTTAGGATTAGATTATACTTTGGTAACAGCCCATGTTTTGAAACACAAATTTGAGAATTAAGTGTTTGATATTTTGCCCCCATTACGGGCCGGTGGAAATTTGTTCAGACTCCAGGAAAATCAGGGAAAGACTTGAAATGCCTTTTTATTTGTCAAAGGATACCTGCTTCGAAAAATTTCATCAAATTTTCTATGGGAGACATTATGGAAATTTTCAAAATCACATGTTGCAGTATTTGTGGAGGAAGGTATTTTAAGAATCGTTGTGAAGAACTACAATATCGGCCTTTATCCATCCAGTTATAAAACTGAGTTATTGAACAGTTATGCTTACTTAGAGTTGTCTGAATTAAGCTGTTTCTTTGAGACAGATGAATGGGGTCATGACATATGAGAAAATTACAGAGTAATTGATGTCTAGGGCCTATTTAATAATTGGTGCCTATTAACACAGCAGCTTTCTTAAATGCTGGCTTTCTCTACTTAAACATTGAAAGGAAATAAATTTGCCATGTGTGCAGAAGCATTTGGAATAGATTAAGTATTTTAAATGACCTACCTGGGGTTTCTTCTGTAGCCTCCAAAGCCTTGCCCTAAGTCTGTAGCACGCGTGAGCTGTTGGATTAGTGGCAGCGTAGCAGAGTTGCTGGCTGTACTAAAAATTTTTTTCCCTTTTGTGTGGTTTTAAAATGTTGCATGTTGACGTAGATGAAACTGTGGTTTGTGACTAGTTTAACTGTATGAAAGTCTTCTAATGAAACCTTTAAAATAAAAATAAAATTTTGTTGTAATTACTTAGTCTAAATTTGTTAGTAACTTTTGGAGAAAAGATTTTCATTTGTCCATTGTTTTACCTAGTTTTTCTTTTTTGAGGTACCCAAGATACGGTCTTTGTCAGTAGTTTCAAAGCATATCAGGGTTTATGCCTTGAAAGGGATTATGAGTTAGAGATACGTTTTAAGCAAATATGTCTTCAGTGTACATAGTGATACTCATCAACATGTCATAGTTATAATTAAGGAAAAGATACGTTTGCAGTTTTTATCCTTGTAGAGACAGCTATTAATTAAACAAAAAAAGATTTAATGCTAGTCTGGTGAAGGATATGTATTTTTTTTTAGATCTTTATTTTTTTGTTCACCATGGAAATACCTTGAAATAAAAATAAAAGTAGAACATCATTACACGGAGATAATTACTGTTACCATTTATGGTTTATACCTTTACATTTTTTTCTGTGCTTTATATACCCACTTAAAATATTACTATACTATACATACAATTTTGTAGTTTTCACTCAAGATTATTTCTGTTTTCTCCAAGCTACAAGACTAGACCAGCAGTATTTGTCACTTTCACTCACACAGTTTAACTATGTAACGTTTCACCCGAGGGTCACTTGTGTTTGTTTAGGTACTGGCTATCCCAAGTGTTGCTTGGGCAGGTGCCATTTCTAGCAGTCAGTTCTTGTGTTGAATATATTTGATTGAATTTTCATTTTTATATTTCCTGTTACAAGAGTTAAGGAAAAATACGCACTATTTGGTCATCTCATATTTAAATAATTGGACCGGCAAGTGGTTAATGAATTGAGGCTGGTGCATAGTGATGAATAGAGTATGTGTAAGAGGCCTCAGGTGTACTTTAGATTGTGTGGTTGAACGTTCACTCTGCCTACGAGTGAGAAAATGTTCACTGAATGTCTGAAAGGTGCTTAGGGAAACTTAATAAAAGGTTGCTACCTCTTGAAAAGTAACCTCATACATAGCATCCATTGGCTTTTTTTATTTGAAAGATAAAAGGATGAACACATCTTAACAAACACACACATATTTTCAAAAAAATAACAAGCAATACAGAATTTCAGACAAAGTGATAGGAAATTAATAATGCTTGTTGTAATTCATATTGATATCTTCAAATTGGTTACTCAGATAAACAAATATAGGCATGTACAATAGATTGAACAATTAAACATTAACTGTTCCTTTCAATAAAGCAGTAGAAATCAATAGTACAACTGTCTTTGCTATCCTGTGTATACATATATACATGTTTCTTCCCTTCTTTCTTTTCTCTTTTCCCTCATCCCAGTTGTTCTTTCCTTTTGAGCTAGTTCCTTCCCTTTCACAATATCTGTTGTACCTCCTAGATTTTATTCACTCTTTCAGGTTCTTACACTAGTGAGACAATATGGTGTTTACACATGCAAGTTTGATTTATTTCACTTATGAGTATGATCTCTAGTTGTGTCCATTTACCTATAAAAGCTTCAAGTTTATTTTTCTTTACAGCTAAGTAATATTCCATTATATAAAAACACCACAACTTTTTTATCCATTCCTGGGTTGATGGGCATTTGGATTGCTTCCATGATTTAGCTATTACAAATGGTGTTGCTATAAACATGGGTGCACATATCTCACTGTGGTATCATGTTTTCATTTGTTCCGGAAAAATACCCAGGAGGGGAATAGTGGGGTTGAATGGGACCTCGAGTCCTAGTTTACTGAGGAATCTCCAGACTGATTTCCACAGTGGGTGCATCAGTCTACTTGCCCACCAGTGGTGCAGAAGGGCTCCTTTTTCCCCACGGCCCCTCCAGCATTTGTTTTCTTGATGATGCCCATTCTTTCTGGGGTAGGTATCAGGGTGTTGTTTTGATCTGCATTGCTTTAAGCCATCTTATCTTTGACAGAGGGGCCAAATAAGTTCACTGGAAGAAAGATCCATTGGCTTTTTTAATGTCTTTCTCTTTGTAAAAGAGAAAATAAACTTCTGACATGAGCATATTTTCTGGAGTTCTAAATATGATGGTCCAAAATTGATTGTGAGTACAAAGCTGTTGCCATTTGGTTAGGGCCTGGTTTCTTCTAATGCTTCACTGGCATGATAGGTGTTTCTCAGTTTTCTAGACAATAAAGTAGCAAGAGACCGCTTTAGAATCTGAAACAAATTCCTTGGTATTAGCTTTCATCAAAAATTCTCAAAAGACTAAATGGTAAATGTCTAGCTAGAGGAAATTTAAGAAAGGTTAAATGACTTTTTAATAAAAAATGGTAAGGCCATTGGTTTCAGATATTCTGGCATTCTCTCAAGTTCATGTAGTTATTGTTATGTGCATATGCTTTGCATTTGCTTGATTAGGGGCTCCAGTGTTAACTTCCATTATAACCGTGCTAGGAAGTCTTCCATCTTTTAAGTTGTGTGTGTTTTGTAATGGACGGTGTTTATTGAAGAATACAGTTGTGGAAAAGACAGGTTTGTGGCCAAGTAAATGAGTAGTTGCGATTAGGGTTTCCATTCCTGGGGCAGGTAATGGTGAAGAGAGAATTTAGAAGTGGAGTTGGCTGCAAACTGGTGAATGGTTTAAATGTGATATGAGAAAAACCAGGATACAAGGTTTTGGGTGAAGTTTTTCTTTTTTTTTTTGGTAGGCATATTTATGTAATCCCATCTGTGGCTCATTCTTTAGGGTTACTTGAAGGTCCACTAAGACCACAGTTTGTGTCCGAATCGCCAACTATGAAAGAGCTAAGGTGCTCTAGTTCTCAGTGGTTTTTTCTTCCTGAATGAGTAGGACCTGATCTTTCACTAGTGAAAATCAATCGTATTTTTTCTTTTGAGAATGAGCTTAAGTAGTTTGGCATTGTGTGGAAGCTTATTCATGTTGGAAATACATTTTTCCCTTAATACCTTTAGTAATATATATATGTAGTACAGAATTTCCATCTGAATTTCCACAAGCCATTTTTTTTATCTGTTTCACTGTGGATGAATAAGGTTTTCAGAGTGTATTTTGTTAGTGTTCCAGGAAAACGCTCATCATCGCTAAGCCAGTGTCTAAGAAACCCAGTGGGAAGAAGTGAGATAATGTTATTTCCCTCTAACCTGCTTTGTGACAGTACTTTTTACGAAATGATGTAATAGTTACTTTGATAAATATTTTATATGTGTGCAGTGCTCAGTTGTCATGCAAGTTATGAGTTGAGAAAGAAAGTGCTTTTGTAGTCAGCTCTGCAGTATATACACATCATACTTTTGAGTTTATTGAGGAACAGGATTAGCCTTTAACACTTAACATTCTTAAAATTTTATTTTAGGCATAGCATGGAAATGTTTGGAAATTGATGAGGCAGGGGAAATTAAGGGCTGGGAGTGAGTAGAACCACAGCCAGGCATGGATCTGAGAACTTATTTTCATAGAAACTAAAAGCATAAGCCCTGCGGTATAGGAGTTTCTATCATTTACAGAGGGAAAACTGAAATACGGAAAAAGTAAGGCCCGCACGGTACTATGCTGGTGAAATTTAGTGTCTCAGCTCTTCTTTTTGGTGATGGTGGTCATCGTCTTACTGAGGTTGAACTCAGGGTTCAGCTATGCTTGTGTGCTTGATTTATTTATGAACTACAGGTGTGTACCGCCAAGCACAGCATCTGGGCCAGCTCATTTTGCAGTTTCAGTGTTGGGCAGGGACACTGGTTTTGAAGGGGGACATTGCGTCAGTTCAGGTCTCCTTATTCACTTGAACTTGAATGCTGGTGCGGCCTCTGGAATGAGAACTCAAGATGCTCTCAGCTCAAACTGTTTTACATCTTGAAGATATTTATGATTCAATTTTGCAGCTACCTGCGTGTTTCAAAGTCAGGCCTTTCTTTGAAGCCACTGTGCTTAGATTCACATTTCGAAAGGTTTTTTAAGTGCATAAGTTCCTTCTTGGACTTCTCCCTGATGCTGGCTTCCTGTGAGTAGTTTTGAAGTAAGGTGTTGATGCTAAACTTCTAAGATACTGCTGTTTCTGTCAGTTTTACCTCTGTAATAGCATAGTAAAATTTTGGAAATTCTTTGAAGCTAAAAGTTGCTGCACATGTTTGTAACAGAATTGTGGCCAAGTGCATTCTCCTCTGCCACTGCCTAGGCCTTTCCTTTGCCAGTCCTCTTGGTTTGCTTTCAGTTGACTGTAGTGTTTGGGGGTTCATACGCATTTCGTGTTATTTTTCAGTTGTGAGTTGTGGCTGTGCTGTTAGAGCCATAAAGTAATTCATGGTGGCGTCAGGGAATCCCTTACAATGTTCAAAGGCTATCTGGTTTCTTTTTTAGTCACTGAAATTAATGCTATTTTTCCCTTTCTGTTTATGTTCATTTGTGATGAATTTATTGTGACTCACATATTTTCAAAGCACAGGCACATTTTGTAAACTGTGTAGTTACTTTCCAAGAGATGGTTCTTGGGAGAGTCTCTCTTTGCCTTACCAGTGACTCTTTCTTTTTGATCAAGTGTATATGAAGAATTCTAACAGCTAGTATTTACTGATTCAGGCTGCCTCCTGAGCTCTCATTCAAGAGAGTTATTTTTGTTATACTTTGAAGAGCATGATATGGAAGAGTGATGTGGAATATAATTCCTCAAACTGAAATGACACAGATTTATTTCATGCTCGTAGAACCTGTGGGAATCCAGAAAGTTTGATCCTTTTTAGTAAGGCAGGGCCAAAGGATGCTTTGTAGATTGGGCCAGCAGGTGGCATGTTGGGGGACAATATCGATGCATAGCGTACAGGGAATGTGTTTGGGGATTATTAGGCAGTCTGGGAATTTGTGTTGTCTGAGTGCGGTCTGTGCAAGGAAAGACTGAGATCCAAGTCGTGGGTGCTCCTAAGGACTGCAGCAGGCAAGCAGCAGAGACCTTACAAGGGCTATGCAGGGAAGGAACTGTTAACTCAGAGTTAGGAGGTAAATTTGGCAGCATTGGAGCCTGTTGGGTTAAGAGAGAAAAATAAAAGGCAAGAAGCCATTTACGGAATGATTGCAGTTGTCTCAGGGAGAGGCAGAGAAGATCTGTAATTGTTTGGGAGGAGATGCATGGTTGGGAATCGCGCAGGGTGCTGCTGTGTGGAGTGGGTGGTGTATGATTCTACGGCTTCTCCCATAGTCGAAGTCACAGTTAAGATGACCTTTCCAAGTCACCTTACCCTACTTTTCACACAGTATTTTAAGCGCTGTGAATACCTGCAATAGATCAAGATGGAAAATTTATTCTGCTATCAGCCTACCAGTGTCACTAGCCTTTGCCTACTGCACAGGGTCATAACAGTGTAATGAGTAGTTCCCAGGTTTGCCAGTGAGAATGCTTGTCCCCTATTTTGTTGTTAATTTTGTTGGGCCTATTGTAATCCCACTCCTTTCTCATACCCCAGCTTCAATTGGAGGTTGGGAGGCAGGAACATCTTTTATTCCCTATAATCCCCAAAATGGCTTTGATAAGTGCCTTATTTGTGTAAAGTTTAGAAATATTATTTCTGGTATATATTTAATGTAGATAGGTTAGTAAAACATTTAATACATTTTTACAGGTAGTGCTATGAAGCACTAATAGCATTTTGAAAAGTGGCATCTGGTGCAGAAAGTTTGTGTTTCATTATAGTGGTTCATTAGCAGGGGTGTCCTGTCATAAATGGCACGCTATCGACGGTTGAGTTTTGTAGAGAATAAGGGACCAAAAAGAAGAAGTGGTTTCGTTTTGGTGGACAACAACATAGTACCTGTTTTCTCCCGCGTCAGCCCCACAGTGCTGCTCACTGGAAAGGTAATACCCTGTAGTTCTTCCGGTTGTAATTTGTGTAATACTGTCTTTTGATGTTACACATAGTTAATTTTTTGTATAGATATTTTTTCATCTTTATCCAGAATTAGTAAAAAGATTACATGGGAGCAATAGGATTAAGGACAAAATACTGTACACAAGTAATAGCATGCACTTCACTAACATCAAGTAGAAGAAAGGCTTAGTGTAAGAGTTTTTCTTTTAGGGTTTCTAGAAACTGTTTCAGTAACTATGTTAGTTACTGTTTTAGAGGAAGCAGTGTATCAGAACTTAGTCCTTTTTTGGTACCCCCTCAACCTCTCTTTTCCTGTGGAGCTAAAATTGAGCATATGCAATAAGATGTTTACTGGCCAGCGTACCCGGATATCCACAGCTGTGGCTGTGGCTTTGGGGGAGGGCTGTTGCAGACACTCAGCTCTGGGACCAGTCTGGGTTTGTACCATTTCTTCGGTCTGCCTTCTGTGGTGCTCGTTTCAACTAGAAACTAGGATGCTCTAGATTTTTTTATGGCATCCAAATGAAATAAACACTTCTAGACTTACATCTTTACAGTACTCCTTCCTGAAAATTTCTTGAGGAACCTGGAACTTGCTCTCATTTAGTCAAACTGGATGACATTCTATCCCAGTCTTTGGTCAATTGATTCAGACTTGCTGATTACCTAACCCTAATTCAGATTTGTATCAGCTTTATGGCCCAGAACATGGAAAAGTGACCTTTCCCATGGAAAAGTTTTACCCTATTGCTGAGAAAAGATGTTACAGGTTGCGGGCATAACCCAGCAGATAAGCACTAGGAGTGACTACATTTTGTAAAACACCACTGTGTGTGGTTTACCCACCTCCATGGGTGGGTGTCATGTGTAGGTGTTTTCTATTGATTGTGATATTTCTGTGATGTTTCTTGATTCTTTTTGCCCCAGATATTCCTTTTATACAAACTTTGAAACTTTTTTGTATAGGTACTTGAGTCAAGTCTGCATCGAAGTGGAACATCAGTTCTGTTACAGAAAAAATGATCGTTAATAAGGGAGATTTCTGGTTGTAGGCATAGGCTACTTTTGAACACATTTCTATTGCATTTCCGTATTCTTGATTTTGCAGTGCAGCTGTTGGCATATCATGTTCTGTCATAGATGTGTTTTAACTCCTGGTCCAGTAGTTAAAAACCTTTGTAGCTAGGTGTAGTAATGGTATAATCCTAGCATTCTAGGAGGCTGAGGCAGGAGGATCGCAAGTTGGAGCCCAGCCTGGGCAACTTAGTGAGACCAAAAAAAAAAAAAGTAGGGCTGGGATGTAGCTCATTGAGAAGGCCCAGGTTCAATTCCAGAACCACAGACATTGTGAATTTTCATCTCCTGTAAGAATAAGGAAGCTATTGACTGGAGCTAAGGGCCTGTTGACATCACGGTGAGGTGCAGACTCTCAGCTCAGTGCGCTCAGCTTCTTCTGTTGTTTAAAGGTGGTGTTTCCGTTACCCTCTCTGCCCCTGAAGGCGTGCTGCAGGTTGAGCAGGGTGCTCCGAATACTGCAGCGTCTCTGCTGAGCATCGTCTGCAAAGGGCTTGGAAACATGCTCCGCTGTCTGCCTGCACCTCTCTACCTGTCACCTCTCGGGAGTTTCTGGCTAACCCAGTTGTTGCCAATGCCTGTCCTTTGCTTAGTTATTGCTGTGGACCTGAGTTCTGGTGCACACTTCACAGTCAGCCCAGCTGTTGCTTCACAGTCTCCTTATCTGCACTGCATGTCATTTCCTGAAATACTTTGTTCTCACATTACTAATCTGCTTTGGTGTACAGCTTGCAAGCAGCATTTCTTGGTACTATAGGGAAAACTGATTCTCACAAAGAAAAGTTTTAATAATATTTATTGCCGAGAAGAGAGAAATAGAGGCTGAGCAGATGAACCAAGTAACCTGCGCACGAAGACTCATCTTTCTTTTTTTAAAACTTTCTCCTGTGGCCAGTAGAGGCAATTAATACCCTACGATTTACTTATTTACTGTAGCCAGTGAGAGATGTAGAGAATAAACACAATCCAATTTGTTTCCAAGTGTATTTAGCCAAATAAATATAGCAAGGTTAGTTCATCAAGGATAGGTGTCATAGCTCGGAAATTTTTCTTCTTTTGGAGATAGTTTATTTGACCCAGCCCTGGGAGCAGGGAGTAGTGGGGTAGAAAACAATGACCCACTGTGAAAACATTCTCAGCCTCTCCTCAGTGTTGGGCATGTTTTCTGAGTTTTGCTGAAACTGCTTTGAGGGAGGAAGTAGAGTTTTTGTATTGCTTTTTGGTATTAATGTATAATTAATTGGGCATATTGAAGAAGCCATCCATGATTGACTATAGGGAAAACTGGGAGTATCTCATATATTGATTACTGTGTTAGGGGAAAAAAGGTGACATCATTAAAATAATTTCTTTATTGGTCTGTATACAGTAAAACATAAAATAGATACAAATGTTACTTAACAATGCATGGGAAAGCCAGGTGTGGTGGTATTTGCCTGTAATTCCAGCACTCTGGGTGGCTGAGGCAGGAGGATTGCCGTGAATTTGAGGCCAGCTTGAGCTACATCAGCAAGTTCAAGACCCGTCTGCGCTGCATAGCAAGACCCTGTCTCCAAAAAAAAAAAGTGGGAAGAACATTGGAAAGATTGGCAGAATGTCTTGTAGCCAGCAAATAGTAAAGAAATTAGTTTTCTTAACTCATATACCAGCAACCAGAGCCCTCATTTTCATGTATTGAAATGCACTGCCTTTGCAGAAAACATGATACATGAATTTTTATGTGTCATTTCACACATTATTTTACATTTTTAATAGTTTTACAACTTGAGTCCACTTGGTTTTTGAGAAAACTGCCTCCTCTGACCCCATAAAAGAATAATGTACGTTCTAGTGTGTCTTTTTCTAGTCATCCTGTTTCCCTCCTCATATTTTTGAGCAGGAGAAATTGCTGGCAACACATGCTGATATTCAGCTTCTCTCAGTAGAGTCCACTTAAAAATACTTTCATGTGACAGCTTCAGGCTTATTAAATGCCTTACTAAGTCTACATGGAAGGCATATTTAACATATACCCAATATCTTTAAAAAAATTAAATTTTTATTGTAAAGTACATAATTTATTGCATCTGCTTTTCTTTCAAATTCAGTGAGATAAATTAGCATTTTTTAAAGTGTGTTTTTTTCTGGGCATCTGCTTGTCCGCTTCAAATAAGAGAAAATTTGATTTTTCAATACAAAAGCCCTTTATCAAACAGCACCTGCTTTTAAATTGTTCTTTAAGGATCCTGTTGAAAAAGTTTATATCTTACTAATTTAATTCTTATGTTCAGAGAAAGACGAAAGCTATGTAAATGATCTTGGATTTCTTCCTGTTCATTAAGTTCTACTTAAATTGAACAAACTTATGAATTTAAACCTGCTTTTTGGAATGTGATTGAATATTATATGCATTATATTTTTCTTATTAAAAAGAGTGCAGCATTAGAAAAATCTAATGCGATTTTTAAAATTTAATGCTACAAAAAAGCATGGAAACCTGCATTTGAGTTTTATTGTGCTAAGTGTATTAAATTTAATGTTAATCTTGGGTGATGTGGTAGATATGTTCCTATAATGGGTGTATTTCTTGTTTGTTCGTTCAGTTATCATGCAGTTGAAGATGTCAGACAGTGAGCGTGCACGGACTTTGCTTGGCTGTGGGTGGGGGTTCACAGAGTGTCTGTGCTTTCGTGAATCGTATTCCCTCTTCTGGTTTTGGAAATGTCCAGGTCATGAGTTTTTCTTGAGATATGTAGTTTCTTACATAAAATTTCTCTAAATGGTTGGCATAGAAAGAAATAAATAATAGGGTCCAGGCACACATTTGCAGCAGATAGTAGCAGAGTGAATTCTTTCACATAGAGCAAGAGTTCTTTTGCCTGGCAGCTATAATGAGCCTCAGTTTGGCTCTTTGTGTAGGGTATTCTGGCAATGTGGTATGGTACAAAACACACAAAAAATACGAACATGATGCTAAATATATTGCGGCTAGATTTCCTTTTGACTGAAATGGAATTCCTTCTGGACTTAAGGTGGGACTTAAAGATTTTCCTTGTGATTGCCGTGTAGAAAATAATCAGTAAAAGAAACACAACCCAGAAAATGCCCACAAAGATATAATTTGATGCTTTGTGCCACTTGCGCCCCAGCTCATTTTTAAGTTGCATGCATTGTATTTTTGTAACCTCCCTAACACTCTGGTTGGTCAGGATGATGTTGGGGACAGCGAGCAGGAGCAGGAGCATCCACACCACCACCGACAGCAGCTTGCTGTAGTTCACCGACTGGATGAAAGAAGTTGAGAGGGGCTTCACAATTTTGTAATATCTGTCAAAGCTGATGAGTCCAAAGAACACGATGCTGACATACATGTTGACGTAGAAGACCACGGCAGAGACCCTACATACAAACACGTTCAGCTGCCAGGGGCCTAGGCCCGAATCACCAAGGATCTTGAAAGGAAAAGTCAGGCCCATTAGAAAGTCAGCAACAACAATGTTCTTGAGATAGACAATGAAGCTCTTGGAGCTGGGCACGTGGAAGAAGACCCACCCTGACACTCCACTGAGTAGGAGCCCGGTGATGAAGACCACACAGTAGAACACAGGAATGATTCGCTGAGTGATCAGGGTGTTCCGCGAGCAGGGAGGGTCTGGAGGCTGCGTGGTGGAGTTGAGCATCTCGTAACTCCTCAAGGCAAAGGCCTGAAAGAGATGTAGACGAGTTAGTCAGAGGTCACTTATACTCAAAGGTCACCCTAGGTCCCCACATCCTTTGTGGAGTAAAGAGAAAGGCAGTGAGTGTAGTCAGACCCATTGAGCTCTTGAAGCATTTTGCTCCACGCAAATCTGGCCCTGTGTTCTGTCCTCCCTCTGCCCCTCCTCCTTTTCACTCTTCTGAGTGCATTCAGTTTCCTTTTGGTGGGGAGGGAGTGGGAAGAGAAGAACTCATAAGACAGATGAGAATAAAGCAAAACTGGGGATGTGTGACTGTGTGAGAACTTCAGCTCACAGGCCAGGATTTGTCTAAAATGGCAGTGGTTGCTGTAAACTCTAGAATTCTAGGAAATGCTTATTTAATAGTCTTTCATTTTATCTGTGACTCTGTTTAATGTGTCAGGCTTCTGTCTGTTTTAGATGTCCTTTTCTTTGTCACTTACAGTGGCACAGGCCTATAATGTCATCATTCTGGGAGGCTGAGGCAGGGGAATCACAAGTTTGACTGCAGCCTGGGCCACCCAGTGACTTAACAAGACCCTGTCTCAAAAATAAAAATGGCTGGGGGATGCATATATGTTCCTTTTCTTTCCTTTTAGACAGGCCTTCACTATGCAGTTCAGGCTGGCCTTGAGCCTACTTTGTAGCCCAGGCTGGTCTCGAACTCACAACAATCCCCCCTGCCTCAGCCTCCTGAATGCTCAGATTACAAGTGTGTGCCACCATGTTTTTTTTTCCTTTAAAGACAAATTGTATGCATTCATGAATCTAAATAGTATATTATTGAGCTGTTGAGACCTTTTTGGAAAGTCTACTATACATATATTTCAGACACAAGACAGTATCTTAACAAGAATATACAACCAAATGTTAACTAGTATTTTTAATATGGGATTATGGGTACCTTTTCAGATCTGAACTTTTCTGTGTTTTTTTTCCTTAACCATTCAAAAAGTGATTGCATTATTTTATAAATAAGAAGATAAAGACAAACATGATAAAAGTTTAAAAAAATATTTCCTAGGCTGTAGCTTAGATCTGCATTGGTTACCACATTTGGCTATTAAGCACTTGAAATGTAGCCACTCCAGATTGAGATATGCTATGAATATGAAATGCACACTGGATTTTGCTTAGTCTGAAAAAAATGTAAAATATGTCAACATTTTCAAGTATTGATTGTTGAAATGATAATTTTTTAGTAATATTCCTTTAAATGAAATACTACAGCCAGGTGTGGTCTGTAGTAGAGTGCATGTCTATAATCCCAGCTACTTGGGAGGCTGAGTCAGGAAGATGGTAAATTCCAGGCTAACCTGGGCAACTGAGCAGGACCCTATTTTAAAAAAGGGCTGGGGATGCAGTTTCGTGGTGAAAGGGTTCAACCCCCAGCACTGCCAAAACAAAACAAAAAAATTGTGTGCACACACACGTACATGCATATACACATAAATTGCACACACGCACATGTATGTACATATGCACACACCGATACATACATGTTTACATGCGTACAGGTCCGTATGTGGTATTAATCTTAATTTTAGTTCATTTTACTTTTTAAGAGTATACCTCCTTGAAAATTCATAATTGCATGTGTGGCTCGTGTTACGTTTGTTTCACAGCTCTGTCCCTGGCTTCACCAGCACCTCCTGTGAGAAGGACATCCTGTTTATTCTCCATGGATGTGAGGACTATTTATTTAGGACAGAGGGAAGGTTGTAACTTACTCAAAATGTTATGTGATGCTCAGTGCAAATGTTTGCTTCTCATGTTCTACATGAATAAGGGCAGTATCAGCCCACAGGCCTTCCGCTGTTTGTCCTTGCCCTCAGGGTAATGTCCTGACTCCATAAGCTGGAGTTGCAGCAAACCCGTCACCTGCCAGCAATATTGCCGTGAGGACCAAGCCTCTGCCATGTGGGCCTCGGGGACAGTCTGCATCTTAGGAGCAGCTCCTGTTCTAGATGATAAGGAAGGAAGAGCGTGTTTCCATTTCTCACTACTCTGACAAAGATTCTTTTTTCCAGTAATAACTTATCTCCTGACAGTTGGACAGATTTTTTTGTGTAGAAGCTGATTTCACAGAGGTTCAGAAAACGCAGCTTTTACCTACTATATGTGTAGGAGTCCCAGTGCTTTGTGTCCCAGTGCCACGGACACAGTCTGTGCAGTCACGGTGGTACCTACAGTACTCCGGGTAAGTATCAGTATCTGCAGGATTCTTTTAGCCTAAGTTACAAAGTAAACAATGCAGATGTTGTTTTGAAGGAAAGAAATACAAAGTGTATAGAATAAGATGTGATCAAAATATGTGATGAATATTTAAGTTAATAACAATTATAACAGTGAAAGGTACATTGCCATTGCCCTCCCGTAAATCCCTGCCCTGTGCTTCACACGCGCCTGTCCCATGGGTTTTGGCACTCTCTGAATGTATTCTGGAAGTTCTTCTTCCTGAGTATCTTTACAAGGTATAACTACAAAATTACAGAGTGCTGCTGCCAGATGCGCCCGTGTAAAGGCAGGCTGGGAAAACCTTACAGTGTGTCTCCTTCTGCCTTTCTCACTGCGCCTGGCAGCAGGTGTCGGGCGCTACCCCGGAGTCAGAGTGACTATGGCAGTAAATGGTTGTAGTCGAGTGAGGACGCCGGGCAGCGGTCACTGCGCACCTGGCGGTACGCAAGAGGACTCTGAAGACTCTTAGAAAGCGGCGAGAGTGAGGGGCTACGTGTGTTTGAAGTGGCGCATCTTGAGAGCAATGAACGGCCGTGTATTTTTCACTGTAACATATTTAAAAAATAATTTAAACATTCATTGTATTTGGATCATTCATATGTAATTATAAACTTAAAATTGCGAAGAATTTCCTAGAAATGATTTAATGGTAGCCAAATTTTTGTATTTTAGAAATGTTACGGAAGCCAGTTTATGATACAGATAGAGGCTTCCCAGAAATGATTTCATGAGAGACACAGTCCTTCCACGGCAGAAGCCTGTGTGAACTCACTGTCCGGCATTGTTGGGGCTGCCTCTCTAGGGGGAGGGGCGCCATACTGGGGATCGAATTCAGGGCTTTCTCACAGAGGTACCGTCCCAAGCCATTTTATTTTACTTTATTCTATATTTTGAGACGGGTTCTTGTAAAGTTGTTTAGGTTGGACTTCACTTGGGCTCCCCGTCTCCCACAGTGCTTGGCTTCCACAGTTCGGGGCTGCAGTATGTCTGCGTGTGGTAGGGTGCTGGCAGTCCGGGATGGTGCACTTGGAGGCCTCAGAGGGCTGAGAATCTGTGCATACACGCTCTTTTGAGCCCCAGCATGATCTCCCACCACCACCCCTTTGTTGACCCAGATAAACTTTTGATTCTTAAATGGCAGAAATACCATAGTTTGGTCCTCCCTCCTAACACCGTCTTGCCAGTTTGCCTGTTTTGAACCACTTAGAGATAAGAATATCGGTCTGTTTTGATACTGCCAAGACTCAAGGCAGAGCAAACGGCTTCGTTTTAAAGGGACACTGCATGAATAATGAATTGAGGTAAAGGTGAACTCCACGACAGTTTTGGTACTGCTTCCCCTCCCCTCCATCCTTCCTCTCTTTTCCTTCATCTCTCCTTCCCCCCCTTCTTCTTTTCTCTCTTTCGCCCTCCCTCCTTCTCTCTCTCCCTGTTCTTCCCTCCCTCTCCCTCTCTCTCTCTCTCTCTCTCACACACACACACACACACACACACACACACGATTTTACTCTGTAGTATAGGCGGGCATTGAACTTGCAATCCTCTTGCCTCTGTCTCCCAAGTCCTGGGATTACAGGTGTGTGCCACTATGTCTAGGTGGTAGTAATTTTTCAGTTCTCAAATATTAGTTTTTGTAGCAAGGATGTTAGTAACCGAAGGTAAGTGCACTGTGTCCTGTGAGTTCTGTTGTCTCAGTGTGCGTGGCCTCTGCTACAGGAGAGAGCAGAACTATGCTCAGTTGAGAAATTTGCAACAGTGAAGCTCTTTTAAGGCTCAGATAAGGATGAAAACAGATTCTTGTGGTATGGCTCATGGACTCTTCCTGGTTGCCCCACAATCTCGTTAATTCACTGGTCCTTACCAGCTTATCCTAGCCAATCACTGAGGAGAGCGTGGCAGCAGAAGGAATGGTAAAAGATGAAGAGGGCTAGGTGATGGTCATCAACTGAAAACAGAAAAGTGGACCCTTTGGTGAGCCACTGTTCTGGGGTTTTGCCCATGATAGTTATTTCTGACATTATCCTGAGTTTTTGTAGTGAAAGTGATCATTATGTTAACCTTGAGGCTTTATGAATGCAAAACATGTTTCCTAAATACCTAAGATTATCTCTATGTGCCTAAACTTCCTAAGAAGGTTTGCCTGGCAGGGTAAGTTTCCATTTTTCATAGGTGGAACTTCTTGATTGATGACATTTTGGTAAACAAAAATGAGAGTTTAGGTGAACAAGAGTGTGTGAGTGGCACCAAAAGCCTTGGTCTGCACCTGCGGTCACTTGGGAGTCCTCGGTAAGGTAAGCGACACGGCAGCGGGGCCGTAGGAGACCCGGAGGCAGGGAGAGTCCCGGAGACCACCTCCTTCACTCTCCCGCCCCAGCTAGAAAGAGTGCTGGTGCCAAGATTGGAATCCGATTTAGATAGTGGCACACTTGTTCTTAAATTGCTGTGTGTGCTAGTTCTTGCAGTGATGTTAACAATAGTAGTTTTAAAAGTAAAAACATTTTTGTTAGTAGTTTTTATCTTTATATTTCAAAATTAGGAAAAAATGTACAGGGAAATGGTTTGCTTTCAGACCATTTCTTATCAGTCCCCAGGTGATGACAAGCCGCTTCTCTCTGGTTTCCTGCCCAGTGCTTAAAAGGAGCAGTATTGATCTTTCCTGCTGTCTCCTACTCTGGACATAAAACTTCCCATCCAAGGCTCCTGAGACTCTTCTTGCTTATTTTTCTATCAGTGGAAAATGCTGTGAATGTGTATGATCAATATGCACATTCCTAAAGCCTCTTTCTTACTGGTAATGGCAAATTATGTAATAGCACTGTTTAATTCTACATTTTCCACTAAGGCTTCTACTCTTTTATTCCGCTTGATCTTAGCCAAAAGACTGAGACGCATAGTCTTTTATTGCATAGCGGGCTGGGTATTTCACTAGAACATGTGCCTGAGCTTGGGCCCCGCCTGTGACTCCTTAGGGGTAGGTGAGTAGTGTCCTCTTTTTTTTAAATTTGCTTATTAATTTTTTTTATTTCACAGAGAATAAAAATAATAACATTAGAAATATACAGAATTTCAAAAAATAAGGTGATATGAATTCAACAATGCTTACTATGATGCATTTTGTTGTCTTCAAAGTGCTTGTTCAGGTTACCAGATATAAGCATGCAAAATTGGTTAAAAAATTAAGCATTAACTGTTCCTTTCAATAAACCAATAGAAATTAATAGTACAGTTACCTTAGCTATCTTGTATATCTTTCATCTATCTATATCTATCTATCCATCTTCCCTTCTTTCTTTCATCCTTTCCCTCATCCCAATTGTTCTTTCATTTTGAGCAGTTTTTTTCCCTTTCACAGTATCTATTGTGCCTTTCAGATTTTATTTACTCTTTCAGATTCTTACTCTAGGAAGATGATACAATGTTTACACATGCGGGTCTGATGTATTTCACTAATGAGTGTGGTCTCCAGTGGCATCCATTTACCTAAAAAGCCTGGGGTCTATCTTTCTTCACAGCTGAGTAATCTTGTAGACCTCTCAGAAAAGAAAAGGTCATTGCAACCGTGCCAAGTGATTTCACAGAAGATACCCGTGCTGTTTTTTTTTGTAACCACACTCCTTAGTTTCTCAGAAATCCTGCTCCTTGGCTCCCCTCTGGACTCTCACAGTGGTTGTCGTCTTACCCTGATGGGTGCTGCCCCAGGCCCCATGTCTGGCTTACACCTCTCTGTGTACTGCCTGGGTTAATCTGACCACCCGGAAGGAACCGCACTCTTTCTTCGTTCCCTTGGCCATTTAATGTTTAATGTGCAACACTTCGTGGAAGCTGCTAGGAACCCACTTTAGAAGTCTGTCGTCTTTCCTATTTTTTAAATTTCGTTGCTCTGCACCACTAGATGTTACTGATTTCCTTTTACTGAAACCTTGTGCTCCTAAGAACATCCCTTATCGTTTTCCCTTGCCAAGACCTTTGGTTCATTTGCTCACCGAACCTATTAGAATGTTTGCAGACACTGTGTAAATATTTCAGTCCCAGAGAACTCTTAGGAAGTTTCCAGGCCAGGGGAGCCAAACAGAGTGGTAGTTCACGATGTAATACAGGCTGCCATTGAAGGAGGAAGCACAGGCACAGATGGAACACTTGTTTGGTTTCTGGAATTCTGGTATCAGGCAGTCTTCTGGAAACATGCAGTAATGAAGACTGTTAAATGATTCGCTTTATCCAGGCAAAGGAGGGGAGGGAGTTTGGGGGAGAGAGAGCTGTAGGAACAAACACCAAGGCACAGCTGCTGGTCGTGCACACCTGTAACCCCAGTACTTGGCAGGCTGAGGGAGGAGGTGCTCTATGAATTTGAGGCCAGCCCAAGCTACAAAGTGAGTTCTAGGCTCACCTGAAATGATAGCGAGACCCTCCCATTTGACCCAGCCATTCCCTTTCTGGGTATTTTCCCAGAAGAATTACATCATACCACAGTGGTATATGTACAGTCATGTTCATAGCAGCACAATTTGTCATAGCTGAATCTTGGAAACAACCCAAATGCCCATCAACCTAGGAATGGATAAAAAACATGTGGCATTTTTATACAAAGGAGTATTACTCAGTTATAAAGAAAGATAAACTGGAGGCTTTTATAGTTAAATGGATACACTAGAGACCATACTCATAAATGAAATAAATCAGACCTGCGTGTATAAACATTATGTTGTCTCCCTAGTGTAAGAAACAGAAAGAACAAATAAGATCCAAAAGGTACAATAGATATTGTGAGGGAAAGAAACTGCTCAAAAGGAAATCAACAATCTGAGCAACTACATTGAAGATAAGAGTATGCAATATAATAACCATTGTTAATTTCCTATCCTATTGTTTTGAAATTTTGTATCATTTGTATTTTAAAAAAAATTCTCTTAAAAAAAAAAAGACAACAAAACAAGTCACATGAGACGAGACCTTAGTGGGGGTGTGGATTACTTAAGCTCTTTGGCAGCAGAATTGAACTTGCCAGTGAGTCACTGTTACCCCATTTTATAGAAAAGCAAACTTATTTCAAATGGTTCAGTCACTATAATCAAAGACAAATAGAGTAGCTACTATGTGACCAAGCAGCATTTAAGCTGGACCTATTTACCTGCAAGCCAGTGCTGCCCTACTGCAAGAACGTAGAGGGTAGCCTGTTCTGTGTGTGAGGGCCTGGCCATGGCACACATGCTGTTCTGCATTTTCCTGGGGTCCTGTCTTTAGGGATCAGTTAGCTAGCATTTTTTTGTTGTTGTTGTTGAAAGGAGGGGCATGGGCACTTGTGAGTGTATGTGACAGTTTTTGGATCTAGATTCTATTGCCCTGCGTGGTGTTGAATACAAATAATTTTGATGGTTAACTTCCAGGAACCACTGCATAGAGAAACTCCTTTTGTTTTTTTTTTTTTTTTTTTTTTTGCAGTTTCTAAGGTATGTAAAATATATGTATGTTTGACTTTGATTTAGCTGTCTTCTGTGCTGACTTTCAAGGAGAAATACACGCTTAGATCACTGTATTCATAACAGCCATTAATACAAGTGCAGTACTTTCTCTTTCTTTGCTGAAGCCTAAGACTGGGGTTCCCTGGGACCCTGGCATGGACTCTGCTGGGTGCTGCTTCTTGCCTGCAGCCAGTTTTGTCTGGCCCCAGATGTGAAGTCTTGATCCTGTTAATTCCACTGCAGCTCACGGACTTCCCTTTTGTTAGGAGCTAGGTCAGTGATACGTGTAGTACTGACTTAGGATTGGATGTCACAGTCACATACTCTGAGAGGCCATGCTAGCTAGTTCTCACTTTAGAAATATCTGCATACTCTTCGTAGGCTGACGTCTAAGAACTTCCTCTTCCACCAAGGACAAACTCAGCTTTCCCGGGACTGCTTTCTGATCATCTATTCCAGGCTCCCAAACTCTTGATGATGAATCATTTGCATTTCTGCTGTTCCCAGAGCCCCGCTTTCAATTATGTGCAGACGTGAGAGTGCACTAGTATGGGTGATACCCAGCTATATTCAGCGATGTCTAACCACTTCCCTGAAAACAAATAGAACCTGCAGCAAAGTGCAAGTCTGGCATATCCTGCTCGTCCAGAAACTGTTTTCACCATTTTGTGATGATGCAAGTGGATCACGGGAGATGTTAGTGGAGGGCGAGGTGTGGCACAGGTACCTCTGCCCTCTGAAGCCTGACCCTGAAGTTTTCTGAGTGCTACATTTTGGAGGCAGGGAAGATGGCCGTGCCCTGCCAGCCTCTGCACAGGAACTATATCTGGAGGGTTAGGGTGGATCTGGGTGAATTTTTATCTATAATCTTTGGAATAGTTTCTCCTCCTTGGCACTGTTGACAATGTTTTTGCCTGCATTCATGCTATTGCTTATTTAGCATCACCCCCCCGGCCTCTGTCCACTAGGTGCCAGTAGCGCTCCATGGTTGTCTTCAGACATTTCTAAATGTTCTCCAGTTGAGAACCGCTGGAGTAGCACCTTTAATAATACGTGTGTTTCACACATTCTGATACTGAAAGAGAACTTCTCTCTCTTATTGGTGTCACACTTTAACTGTATATTGAATACTTCATCGGTAATAAGGAACCTACAAGTGAAGGTCTAGGAATGTGGAGTGGGCTTTATTTACTGCTGTGTCGGCATAGTTGTCAGACAGTGCAACAGAGTGTACATTAAAAACGTACATGTCTGATGTAGTGAGCTTTGTTAGAAGTATGGTTCAAATTCTTCATAGCTGTAGTATTGTGATAGACCCTAAATGCCTTTGGGTGTCAGCTTTTACATCTCTAAAGTGAGAGGGTAGAAGATACCTTGTAGCTTCCTGTTTCCTATAACTTAGAGGAACATTGGGGTACAGGGAGCAACTCAGTTTTCAACAATAAGCAAATGCCTCTGGGACTCTCAGTTTCCAGAGCACACCTGAGTCAGGCTTCTACACGCCTTCCCTTCTTCACGTTTGTTCACACTGATGCTGTTCTGTGCCTGCCACACAGCGCTGTGCTAAGCACAGGAGACCCTTTGCACGGTGCTCTCTGGGCCTCCTTGGATTGTGGCCCAGTGGCGCTTTCCCTGGAGGAGGAGATGAGAGGGGAGCATTGCTTCTGACGATCGCAGGAAGTTTTACTCGGCAGCGAAGGGTGTGAGTAAAATCCAGTTTCATGCTCTTACTCAGCAGTCCATGTAGCCTATGAAAATGGCAAAATGCTCTGAGTAGCTTTTTTGCCTTCAGAATTTTGGGAACCAATTTGCTGTCTCTCTGAAACTAGGTTGATCTGCCTGGATTCTCAGTGCTTTCCCCCCAGCCTGTTGTTTTGCAGCATTGTTTGGGAATATGGGGCCTTATTCCCCGGGGCCAGGCAAGGAAATGAATCTCTGACCTCGCCTCGCTGAGATGGTGTTTGCATTTCTCCGTTTGGTAAGCAGTGCTGGTCTGAGGCTTAACCACTAGTGGCTATCCCTTTGCTGTAGAAGTGAAGACCAAATTTCTGTTTCACTGCTGAATTAAATAGTAACCACCTCTGTAGCTCTGTGTTAGTTTAAGGTTCAGGATTACATAGCCAAACAAACAAAATACTAGACTTCCCATGGGGGTAGAAATAGTGCACAGAAGTGATTTACATGTACTTTTAACCTAAAGCTTTTTGTATTTACTCCCTTTTCTGTGTATTGATCCCTACTGGAGGGATCGGTAATCTTTGATTTTCATAAAGTACATTGTGACTATTACTTGAGAATTGAGCAATTGTAAATGAACTTGTGTTTTACTAAACACAGTGTGCTGCAGTGGAACAACTCAATTTTTCTTAGAATTAGTAGAACTTACATGTGAAAGATGCATTTTTATGCCCCTCAAAGATGGTCCCAGGGTACAGTGAAATCAAAGATGTTTGTTTATAGCTCACAGATTGAGATCCATTATTGAAGGCATTTGTTCTCTTTAGACTGTTTCATTTGTGGTTATTTCACCTTCCCAGGAACTTTCAATGGGATCAGTCAGGTTTACTTCAAGGAAGCAGTCACACACTTTATCGTGCACCAGGGGAGCAATTAGGTATCATTATACTGTTGCTTCAGATACAATGCCTGTATGTAAAAGTTTCTGAGAACAGCACACATTTTTGTTTGTATCTGTCACTATGATTCCATGCTCATGAGCTCTTTGGCACCTGTGAAACTAGCCAGAACCAATTTAGTTTTACTCCATGATTGAATGTGTGTTAGAGTTGGTGTGGGTCTGACCTACACTTGTTTCCTTCTGATCTTTCTCCTTACATTATTGCTTTTCTCTCTTTTTGTATTTTTGGTATTGATTTCTGTCTAAAGGCTACTTCCTTTCAAGATAGGAACTTGCTCAAAGTCCTCTGTCTTAACTTGTAATGGAGTAAAAAAAATCTGTAGGTTCAGAAGCCATAATATCCGATCACCAAAACTTGATACTTGAAAGGGCGTGCTGTGTAAATTGTTTCTGTCTTTACTTGACAAAAGGAGGAACCCTCTACACATGGAGAAGTAATGATACCCCATTGTCAATGAGCTGATCTTGTTTCTAAGTATCGTTGCCCACTAAAAGGAATGAGGACTTTTTAGACAAACAGCTGATTTCCAAACAGGCTTGGGAAAAGTGTAAGGTAAGGTGGGACATCTGTGGGCAAAAAGCAAGGAAATGGTGAGACCAAAAGAGAAACAGTGAAGGAGGAGGGAGCTAACTAGAAGGTTCCTCCACACTTGGCCCAGGTGGGCTTCCTCAGGAGCAATGTTGATAGTTAAAAGCACATTACAGAACAAAATTCAAGAGTTTATGGTGATATTAAACATTGAGATTTTTAAAAGGAAGGATGGGAAAACTACTCTTCCCAGAAGACTGCTAGCTGGTGAAGGTAGAAGGGATAGTAGACTTGGGAAGTCACAGTCTTGCAACTTCAGGGTAATATCTCACGCAGGCAGCAGTCTGCAGTGGCTGCTCAGAGCCCTTGGCTGAGCATTTGTGGGTAAAGTGGGCCTTGTAGTTGAACACAGATCCTCCTATGTGTTAGGATAATAAGGACAAAAGTCATCCCTCTTCAGTGGTTATGTCTGGTGGTCACTGGTGTCAAACTTACCAAAAATTGGATAATTTGATATTCTGTGCCCCTGTTATGATGCAGTCAGACATGCACAGGATACTTGTGCAATGCTGTTTCAGAACAATCAAATTCAGAAAACAGACTAGACTTAAATGAGATCAGTGTCACGAGAAAGTAACAAGATGAGAGGGAAGGGAACAATTCCAGATTTAAAAAGGCCAAAGGGAAACGAATGAGTTATGATTTGTTATCTGTGGAGAGTAGGTATATATCATTGTTTTGGGGAAGGTTGTGTATTCTGTAGAGTAGGTGATATTACTGAACTAATACTAATCTTTCTAGGAATATTAATAGTGTGCTTAAGCAGGGTCATATTCAGAGGTGTGTATACAAGTATTTATTAAGGAATGAAAGGGTCATGATGCCTGCAACTTATTTTCTAAATGATTAGGTAAAAGGAAACAAAGTGCATGTGTTTACATTCTTGGCAGTGCATGTACTGTCTTGTATACCACGGTGAGTTTTGAGGGAAGGGTGTTGAGCTCAGTGCGTGATATAATGAGTGTCAAATAACAGGATCTTTTTCTTTCTCAGTCACCCCAGAGGCTCTTTTGCCCATCCTTGAAATAATGTGTCACTTGTTCTATTCTTGACAGTCTTTTTTCTACTTTCTCTTTAAAGCCAAAGTAATCTTTATTTGAAAGATTTTAAACTATCGTTTTGAAGCAAAAATTTTCTTTCATCTTTCCAATACTCTTTTGGTACTGATTACTGGGCAGCATCCTGATGCTGGGGAAAATCCCTGGAGCTGTCTGTGCCTGCCTAGGGTTCAGTCCGGTGTTCTGGCACCCGGAAGCCTCGGTGCCTTTTTCCCTGGAGCACCCTGATTTTGGAAGGCCCGGGTCCCTTGCAGTCTCCCTGTGGAGGACCCCGGGCTTCTCACTGCACCCGCCGAGGCGGTCATGCCTCACCGTGCGCTCAGCACCTTTCCACAGTGGAAGCTAAAGCTCAGCGGACGAGCTGCGCGCCAGCCTGAGGGGGAGAGCCCTGCAGCTCTCTTGGTCTCACTGCTGTCCTGCGCCCAGAAGTGATCCTGCTCTGGACTTCGTGCTTTACATCTCCTTTCTTTTAAAGCTAATTACTTCGATCAGTACTGTGTATACGTGCGCTCCTTTGTAAAAACAGTCCATGCTGCGTATCATCTTCTAGACCTTAAAAAAAATTTGCCACTCAGCACTGTTTCTACAGTTCATCACTTTGGAAAATGACTTGGGGATACTTGGTGCCGACGCATGGTAGCAGGCACCGTAACATTTAGAGATCTGCCCTGGAAAACTTGCTGATGCACGTCAGGAAATATGGCCGAGAATGCTCCCTGAAGTGCTCTTTGTAATACCAGCAATGATTATTAGTAGGATGAGTGAAAAAAATCGCTACTTATCCGGTGAAATTGTTTTGCAACAATGAAAATGAATGAATTACAGCTGTAAGCTTTTACATCCTCAAGCAGTACTGACAAGACAGAAGTAACCCATTTAGAGTTGAAGAAACCCACTAGAGCATTCAAGTAAATTGTCCGAGGCATCAGACTTACTGTGTGGTAGAACCCAGAGTTGAGTTCAGGTCCTTTCTAGTTTAAAGCCTTAAATATTGTGTTCTTTTAAATGATACTTGTTTCTACTAGCTTGTCTGTTGTGCCGTATGGAGGGAGAACATATTTTCACCTGACCCAGCAAGTGACTCATAGTAGGTGTTGTATACATTTCTGGTGAATGACCTAAATCGTTTCACGCGGGAAGCGGAGGAGAGCACATGGTTGAACAAGTTCCCCAAGCAGGTACCTAGAGTAACTAGTTCTCAAATCTTCCGAGCCCTTGGTCTCTATATCATCTAACCTGTGTGTTCTTACCCTCCAGTAGGTGACTGGAGGAAGCTTAGCAGAAGTAATACTGGTGTAACTATCACTGACTTCTTGAGTTCCTCAGCCAAGGCAGTCACCATTGCTCTTCTGGTGGGCAAGATAAGCCCCTGTCCGCTACTTATGAGTTTGTCTAAGCTGTAGCAGTAGAACTGCCAGCAAGTTCTTCTGTCTCTTGAGTGTTACTGACATGGCAGCTTGTGGAAGAAGGGTAGGTGTGTTTGTGTGTATGGGATGGGGGTGTTGGAAAGGGCAGCAAATACTTGGTGCTTTAGGCAAGTAAACAAATCTTTTTGCAGATACAGACTGTTGAGCTACTTATACATTTTTGGTCTAGTGAACAAAAGTTAAAAATAAAGGCTTAACATCCTAACTCTCTGCTTTGCATGATCCTTTCTGTTATCCAGTGCCTGGCCGGACTCTGGCCAGATGAATGTTTTTCCTCCTTCCCAATAAATCGTGAACAGTTCCTGGGCCCTTGTAAACAGATGGGGTCCTAGACAGGGTCTATGAGAGTGACCACCTGAGTTTTGTGAAGCACCGCAGAGGGGGGACAGGAATACCTAAGTGAATTTGCTTTCATACTGTCCCTCTGGTGGGGTTGAAGTTGAAAAAGTTTTACAGCAAACAGTCTGGGGCAGAGAACTTGGAGTCTTGTCCTCAGCCTGTGAGTGTCATCTGGGGCACCTTTGTGTGGCTGCCTGATGCTGACCTCTGTTATGGCGTCACCTTCCCAGAAACCTTCTCTCTTTCTCAGTATCCACCACAGCCACACCCCTAAATACGAGTTTTCAACGTGCTTGCTCTTCTCTCTTCTTTCACGCCCCCTCCCCAGGCAAGCTTCATGAGAAGAGAAATTGTTTCTCTTGTTTTCTGCTGTGTGAAGAGAAACAGAGTAGTGCCTGCCAAGTAGCAGAAGCTCAGTGAGTATTTATTAAACTTATGGATGAATTCGTTTATACAGTGGTGACCAGATTAAGGACTTAATTCTTTAAATTATCAAGTAATATTTTAAATTATCAAGTATAGTTTTTATTATAATTGTTCAGGACCTCCAGTGTTTTAAACATACGTTCTTTTCTGAATTGTCACGTTCTATGAGCATGATATGTAAAATATCTAGATTTAAAAAAATCTTTGGATTTATAAAAGTGGAAAAATTACATTTCCATTGATTCATGATACAGTCTTGTGCAACCCTTAAGCAGTGTTATTTTTAATGTTAGTAGTTTTCCTTAAACCCAGCAACTGCAAGAATTCAGTCCTTGATAAAAAACATCTATGGATAACTAACCATCCTTCCTTCATCCCTGTGCCGTGCTTCCAGCTGCCTTCATTCCACTGAACCTGAGTCTTGTTTTTCTCATCCTTTGCTTTCCTGTCTAATAAAATTTTATAACATCCATATATATTCTGAAAAGATTTTGCACATGTGCTATGTATATGCATAAAAAGCATTATTTGCTTTGAAAATAATTAAGTGATTTTTGCATAGCTCATTGGCATATAAATATATAAAATTTGATATAGTTGATGTATGTGTATGTCTATGAGATACATACACACTTACTATTTTTCTCCTACTTGAAATACTTAGTACCACAATTTGAAAGTTTTTGAATTTTGGAATATTTCCATAGAGTTTATACTTGAGGATACCTAATCTGAAAATCAAAAATGTGTAGAATGTTTCAAATTTCAGAGTATTTTGGAGTTCAGATTTTTGGATTGAGATTCTCAGCTGATAATTCGTATAAACTGTGTTACCAAAGAAGCTGTGGTCATTCCTTTTGGCTGGTATATGACATTCCCCGTGTGATTGTTTTGTTCTTCCTTCACGCATTTTCTTTACAACAGAATTTTGGAAAACTTGTATCTGCCACTATGAACTTCATAGCTCTCCAACACTGAGATTGTGATATTAGTGTTAGTAGTAATTAGTGTGATGTTTTGATACTGTATAATGAAAAGTGTACAGATTAGAAACTTCTCAATGAATATTTTACGCTCCAAATGACTCACACTGATATTTTAAAGTTCAGTCTGAGTAAACGATCTGTTCAAAGATCAAGACAGACCAAAGATTTTAATGTAACAAAATATAAAATACTCACTGATGGGTTTTAGATCCCACATTACAGGCATGCTTTAACAAACCTTCACATTTTGAGTTTTGGTGAAGTATCAGAGAAAACTCTTGAAGGCTATTACAGTATTTCATTATTTACCTATATGACATTAGATATTTGATTTTCTTCAATATGTAGTAACTAAACCACATTTTATAGCACAATGAATGTGATAGTAGACTCTAGCTCTGTTTCTTAGGTCAGTTGCAAAAAATGTAGACTAAAGACCCCTTACTGTATTTTTAAAAAAAACAATTGTTTTCATAAAATGTTATTTGTTAATGTATGGTATGCTTTTAAAATGCACTAAATATTTTATAACTTTCACAATTTTAACTTATAATAAATACGGATAGATATACACAAACCAAAGCCCATAGTGAAAGGGACTTAAGGTAAAAAAAATTTGTGAATTCTTGACTAAGATGTATCTAACCATTTTTGTAATAAAAGATTAAAAATTTTTTTGTCTAGTTTTCTAATTTTTAACATTTCAGATGCTATACTATGTAGGAAGTATTCTTTTTTTTTTTTTTTTGGGCGGTACTGGGGATCGAACTCAGGACCCTGCGCTTGCTAGGCAGGCGCTTATTGCACTGAGCTATATCCCCAGCCCTGCTATACTATGTATATTGGACTATGAATATCAATAAACAGCTCCAGACACTTAGGATAAGTTACTAAATTAAAGAGCGTATAACCCTTCTTAGTCCAGCATCTTAACTTCTGTGGATCTGATTTCACTTTAGTTTCTCTCTTGTCTTTTTGTAAAGTTGGTTGTTTAGTAAGAACATTGGCCTACCAGATATATGTGTCAAGCAAATACTAAGCTCTGTGTGTGTGTGTGTGTGTGTGTGTGTGTGTGTGTGTGTGTGTGTGTGTAAATGCCACCTGTGGGACCTACAGGACTGACCCTGAACTCTCAGCTCCCTACCTACCAGGTTTTCTTAGCTGGCCAGGAAGAAGTGGCATACTTGTTTAGAAAGTAGGTCATGTAAGGTAACAAGCACTTAGGAGGCATGTGTTGATAGATACTCACTCCTGTGTACTTGCATGACATATACTTGCATTACAGTTTACTGTGGGAGTGACAGCTAGTAAAATGGAAGTATTATCTCCCTTATCTTTATGATTTCTTTTTGGGCCTTAGTCACATATATAACCCAACAAATTTCTTGTGTGTTCCGCTCGTAGCAGTACTACTTCTAACGTAGTTATTAGCAGGGATGAAAAACGGGAAGAGGGTTCCATTTTTATTGAATGGCTGTTACGTGCCAGGTGTTTGCCTCCCTTTAATAGGTGATGGGATAGAAGGGAAAAGAAAGAGAGGCGGTTAACAACAAAAACAAGAGCACCAAAAAAGCAGAAAGAGAAGGTGTAACACAAGGTCACTGCCACTTCACATTTAGTTGTTTATTTCCAAATCACGTCTTTTCCACTGTGCTAAATTGGCTTAGCAAAAATCCGAGTCCCAATAATATTTACTATTTCATACCGTGCAGTTACTACCTTTGTTAAGTAAACAGCCAGTCCAAGGCCAGGCGTTTGGTGCCCTTTTGCATGTCTAACTTGTACTTATGCATAGAGCATACCTTCCATTGGGCGGACATCTCTCCTCACCACCGAGGAGGGGAATGGGGAATGGTAGTGGGTTTGAAGTCCGCCTGCTTTTGTCTTCAAGTCCCGTCTCTGAGCGTTATTGTGTACGTCATCTTGTTTGAGTTACTAAACCTCTCTGGACCCTGGTTTCCTAATTTTGAAGCAGAGGCAATAAGGGAAAGCCTTCCCCATTGTCTGGCTGCCAAAAACATCAAGTGAGATGACAGTATCTATGTAAAGGTTTTCAAAACGGAGGATCATACCGTGGGAGTTGAGTATTTGGAATTTTACATTAGAAGTATTGGACATCTTTATCACAGGAAAGTTATCGTCAGATATCATTAATTCTTTTCCCTTCCCCGTGACTTCCAGATTTTCCTCTGAGACTGTGTCTCTGCCTTTCACACATGATTTTAAGGGATCCTACCTTTCTTTTTTACCAAGTTGAGTCATCAAATTGCTGATATTTGGCTATTTTTTTACTTTCCAAATGGCACATTCATGTGGTTAATGTTAACACATTTAAAACTTGCTAGTAAAATTACAAATGAATGAAAAGAAGTATAAATATTGTACCAATATGGACAGAAATATGGACAGAAATAATAGAAAACCAGTAAACTTAGATCTTGTTTTGTTTTTGAACATAAGTTTTCTTGATTGCATGTGTTGACTTCTAGCAGCTTGTAAAAGTTTTATGTGGAAGCACTGAGGGCTGTGGAGTGCCTTCCCTGTAATGGGCAGAGCAGATGAGGAGAGCTGACTGAAACGGAAAGGTGGGTTGTACATGCCTGTCAAGTGTTTTAATTATATGTGATACAATACATATGTAGAGAGAAACACAAGTGATACATTTTTATATAGTTAGAAGACTTAACATAGTGCATTTGGAGGGTAAATATTGAGAATCAAAATTTAAAAATACCAAGTTTAGTGGTGTTAATATTTTTTTCAGGGTGTAGGCATGCTGTGCTTAATATTCTCTAAATCATTACCTAGTTTCTTCAGAAAATAGGGCTTTTTAAAAAGTATATTTTTGAGGTGCTATAAAAGTGTGGACTCTAAGCATGATTTACAGTTTAAAAATTCGTAGTCTCATTGTTAATGAAATTTACTGTGCAGTTTATATATAAACAATAAGATTTCCAAATTATATATACTATTTGTCCTTGCCACCCACAAAATACAACTAAAAACACTATGGATGCTTGATATTTACATCTTTGTTAAATTTCAGAGGAAGAAATCAAAAGTTAAGAATCAAGGAAATGAAAATTGAAACATGATATTAATAAAAAATAACAACCATAATATCTACTTAGTTTCTGTTTCTTTTCTTTGAAAATAAATTGTAACTCACCATTTAAGTTCATACCAATAGGCTAGGCACTTGGTGATGTAGAGAAAACCTTAAGAAGTTTCTTGCTGAGGATATAGCTCAGTGGCCTAGTGCCTGCTGGGCAAGCGCGAGGTTATGAGTTCAATTCCCAGTATAAAAAAAAAGTTTCTTGCATGAAGCATTTCATTGGTTTCAGTTTTTGTGGGATGTGGCTGTTCATGCTCTTAAACCAAATATTATGCTTTTTATTTTCTTTCTTTAGCATTTTAGTTCTTTATTGAACTGCCGTTGCCCTGAGGATTACATCATAAGCAGCTCTGTCAAGCTACTTCACCATATGAGAGAACTTATTTTTAATTCCTTATCCACAAACACCCAACACAGTCCTGTAGTAGGCATGTCTTTTTTAAAAAATAGGAATTTCATAATGCCTAAGGTATGAATCCCATGTAAGCCTGTCGTGCTTCATTAAGTTATAGCGTATTTGCAGAGAAAATGTAACTAGACAATCAACTTGGAAAAATCCATCTCACATGTAAATCTGTCATTCCATCCATTAAATGCAAAGAATTAGTAGGTTAAGAGCATAAAAAGCCATTTTACGTTGAAATTACAAATATTCTTTTAAGATACTCTGTATTGGGTGGAATTTTCCTACTTACCAATTTTTCCAGTCTCCTATGGTCTCTGTAGGCAAGATTGGATCAGCAAGTGAGTGTAACATCTAACTGATGTTGAGGGAAATGTGCTTTGCTTTCTGCCTGAACTGCTCTTGTTGATCAGTGGGAAATGCTGCATTAGCTCTCAAACCAAAACATTTAAAGTGCTCTCTGAATTGCTGACGACTTGCCAAAGGTTTCAACGTCAAGTAGTACAGATGTCCAGTGCTCCTTCGAGCCTGCCTCTAATATGTGCTTGTATCAGTTGAATCTGATTTGGATCTGCTTAGGGTTTCAGATTAGCAAGGCCTGCCCAGCGGTGAACAGTGTGAAAGCAGGTATGGAGAGGAGCAGGAGAGATTAAGCAAGTGGGGCTCTAGCCCCAGGAGGGGGGCCTTTCCCATGCCTAGTTCTGAGCTCTTCCTGTGAAGCTGTTGTAATGATAACTTCCGTGTTCTTTTGGGAAGTATTTGCAAGTTGTAATTCGCATGGCTTCAACTCCCTCAAGCTTGTTGAAAAACTGAAAATATTTGGTTGTAAAACATAACTGCAAATTTCTCACTTTGATAACCAGGGGAGAAAGCAGGAAGGCTGTACCTGTCAGTGCTCATCTGAGACTTTATCACTGCAAAGCAAGAAAACTATCCAATGAGGAGAGATTGTCAGAGGACCCCAAGACCTTCTCTTCTGAGATACAGTGGTGTGCTTCTTCCTCTAGCCCTTTTCTGCCTGTGGGTGCATTTGATGCCTGGCCTCTTCCCAACTTTGAATTGATGTATGGGGCCTCTCATTTTTCTTCAGGTTACCACTTCAGTTGAAATCTAGTTTGGGAAAACTTTGTTTCTGTCCTGAGTTGTTACTTTTCCTTAACCTGAATGTTAATTATTTTAACAAGTTGTTCCAGGAGTTTATTATTCCTAAATTGCACTCTGGAGTTACACAGTGATAATACATCTTGTTTGTGGAGAAGGAGCTCGAGTTTGCCAGACTTTGTCTAGCTGGATAGTTAGACTGTGCAACAACAGCCTAAGCTGTTGGGAATAATGCTGCTGTGGTGTGGGTATAAAAATACCTGTTCAAGATTCTGCTCTTGACAGAGTAGTCCCCCCCATTTCTGGTGATTTTGTTCTCTGTGGTGGTTTCACTTACCCAGGGCCAGTCATAGTTTGAGAATATTAAGTGGAAAATTCCAGAAATAAGCAATTTATAAGTTCTTAAATCACTTGCCATTCAGAGTAGCGTGTGGTGTCACCTTAAAAATTAAAAAAAGTCTTTGTTGTCACAGATTTAATCTTTTAAAATGTATAATCACGTCACTGTTCAGTGAATCTGAGAGCTTGCAGCCAAGTAACTGAAGTGATGCCAGAGGAGGACAGTGACTTCCACTCTGCGAAATTGCTCCGTAGGTAGGTGCTCCTGCTGCTGTGTGAGACACACTGAGACTTCAGTGTTGGTGTAACTCTTGGTGACAGTGGTATCTTGGTTCTCAGCATTTACTAGTTCTGGGAGGTGCGACAAACTCTGAAAAATGACCAGTGCCAAACAAATTGATTTGGCTCTGTATGGCTAGCAAGTTTGGTGACAGTCAGCACTGGTGATTCCACCAAATCAGCGTTTAGCTTGCGTGCCAACACTGGGACAAAATTTTTGTGTAACAATTCATCGAGCACCAAATTTGGTACATTTCAAAGCAGTCAAGTACCAAGATATGACTGTAGTTCAAAAGGAGGATTTTAGATAATGAGTGTCTAGTGGGCCGTAGAATGAGCCCACAGTATTAAAATAGCACTCAGCCACCAATAAAGGCTCTGCATTGCTTGGTGGAGGCATTTATGTTGCCCCGTGCAGACACTTGTGCACGCCCTTTCTGCGTCTTGTCAGTCTTTCATGACTCTCAGGCTGTCTGCTGGAGCAGACCCTGATGTGACACCTTTGCCCATCTTTGTCTAGGATTTTATCCAGGACAAATGAAGCAAAACAATTACAACAAATTTGTCTACTTCCGTGGAGAGGCAAACTCGGGGTTAGATCAATCTGTGGTAATTTGTTACATTCGGTTTATGCTCCATCGGGTTAAATTTGGATACAAGACACAGTTCTGCCTCTTTAGAGTCAAGGGACTTGGGGCTAGTTACATAATCTGCTTCTCATTCATAGCCCTGCCTAGCTCCTTAAGTTGTTAGAAAATTTACAAGAAGCAGTGTGTACTTTTTTACTGTGGTGCCCAGCTGAAATAGGTAGAGGCTCTGAATAACGCGGTTGCTATGACAGTGTCTTGAAGGCCCGTTATTTGTTAGTAGACAAAGCATGTGATCCTAAAGTACCTCCATTACCGGAAAGCACACCAGTCTGTTGTGCTCTGGGGAAATCAGATGTTTTTGTGGTAGTGGCTTTATTTACAGTGACGCAATGAATCTTTTCATAGGGCCTGGGGGGGTGCTAAGTAGTAAAGGCAGCGCACATCAGAGTGAGAAAGACAGAAGCTGCCCAAGCAGAGCACTGTTCAGTGATTTGCTCGTTCAGCTCATGTTTTCTAACCTCTTCTATTTGGGTCTTTTTCTATTTGGTAGGAAATCACACAGGGTTTTTAAAATTGGCCTCGGTGGTTAGGTTTTGGCCATAGGTGAAAATAATGTTTGAATTTGCTAAATAATGTCTTGCCATCTGCCAAAGCAAACACTAGCTATACGAAATACGTGTCGTTTTTCAGGAGTTAGAATGCACTGGAGACACACAGATGGAAAAATAAACAAAGAACTGCTTCTGAAACAAAATAATAGCTTTTAAAGGGAAAAGACTGTAGACATTTGCTGTTTCTCAAAACCATTTGGAACAGTTTCTAAAAGACCTTGCCCGGAAGGCATCTGTATGTAGCTTCTTATTCTATAGCACTTAGGCTTCAACTACAAATAAATCCACACTTTGTGGCAGTTGGCCTGTTGGAATTGACTTAAATATTTACAGGATCTTGCCACTGCGTATTAATCTTTTAGACAGTTGAAACGTTTGTTGGCCTGCTGTTTTGGAGATCTCAGAGGGTTTATGTTCACTTGGATAAGAGCATGATCTCCAGAATAAACTGCATTAGTTAGAAAACTGGCTCAGTCATAACTGGCTGTGTGTTTTTGGCATATTAGTTAACCTTGCTATGCCTCAGGAGTCTTATCTTTGGGACAGCCTATGCAAGGATGAGGGTAATAGCTTGCTGTGGGGGTGAGGAATATTGTAAGTGCCCAGCACATAGAGGAGCAAAGTGAATATTGCCTGTCATGGGTATTATTTCTCATATGGAGAACTGGGGGGGAAAAGCCAACAGACTTGAAGACTTACATTGTCTGGGTTTTCTTGCCATTTCTAGAAAGTAATGAATAATTAGAGAAAACATGGTTATGAGATGGAGCTTAGTGTTTACAGGCTTGCATTTGTAATAGTTTCCTTAGGCCTGTGTTAGAGTATCTTCCGTGCAAGTGTTTCCTGGGCCATTTGGCTTAGATGAGATTCACAAAGATTTTTATAGTTTAGGTTTCTTAGATTTTTCTCTGCTGTAGCACCGGGTTGCTCATTGATATTTGCTCCCACCTTTCTTATTCCGTGTTCTTTTAGGTGTTTTATGTGTAGATAACAGGAAAATCAGTTTGTTTAGGCCTCAAGTTCAGTTTTTCTGGCCTGAAGTTCCATTTATGTTTGCTTTCCTCCTTAGTGAAGACGCAGACGTGGCGTCTGTACCATTCCCCGCTGTGGGTCCCTGCGGGGCCCTGAGGCCTTTGTAGGCAAACACCCCAGACCCAGTTTTACTGGAGGCACAGAACTGTCATGAGGCGGGTCAGAAAGATCTGAAAGGAAGGTAAGAACTACGGCAGTGGAGACACCGCTCGTGGCACAAAGAGTAACTAACATTAGCAGCATTTTCACTGATTTTTCCAAATGACAGTAGTAATGCAGTTGAATTCTGCTTCTCCTCCCCTTTTTGTTGACATTTGTTAGAAACAGACTCTTCACATGCGGATCTCTAGGCCACCTCCTGCGTATGCGGTAGCGGCATTGTATCGAAGAGCGTCTCACACTTTGCCTCGGTGGTTAGGCTTGGATGCTTTGGGAACAGGATGGACAGACAGTGAGTGGACAGTAAGGATGGGATGATATTGAAGTGCTCTGGTTTTTACTTATATGCTCAGTAGCTCAGTTGCTTTCCTCAATTTTTTTTTGTCATTGTTTTTTTGTTTGTTTGTTTGTTTGGGTTTTTTTGTGAGACAGTCTTGCTATGTATTCCAAACTGGCTTTGAACTTACTGCTTAGCCCAGTCTGGCCTCCTGCCTTGGCCTCAGGAGGGCTGGGATAGCAGGGGTGTGCTACCATGTCCAGCCCTCATTTTTAATGAGTGAATTAGATTAAAAAATTATCTGCAGTTCTTTCTTTGTAAATTTTACACACACACACACACACACACACACACACCCTGTAGTATCCTTCTAAAGTGTGTATTTAAACACTCTGGTTCTAGCAGTGTGTTACAAAATTTCACAAGTGTGTTTGTAGTTGGAGCAGTGGAATTTGTTTTTTCTTTGTTCTTTGCCCCTCTCCTCTTTAACTGAAGTTTTAAGAGAACTCTTGTGAATAAAGATGGAAGTGTACCTTTAGTGAGGAAATGTATGCAGGGAGGATCAATGTTCTTATCTCGGCCATATGCCAGTGACTCACTAAGGGTAAGGAACAGAATTTAAAATTATTTTGTTCTAAAAAACCATTTTTCTAGAATAAGCCAGTTCCACAGGTCACAGGTATTTTTACTAATTCAGAGACAGTGAATTGAGGTTTAGAAGTAGAGATGATGATAATAGGTAAGTAGGGCACTGTTACAGGTTGGTTGTATGAGAATGTGAAAACCTGCAGTGAACTAGCCAGCTAATTAAAGCTACATTTTGTTTCTGCCTTTGGAAGCCTTTGCTACCATCCCTCCTCAGTGCTGTGTTGAGTGACTAAGAGGTAGCAATTTTCCTCTTTACTGTTATTTTCCTCAGTCCTTTCCTGCAGTGTGAGGGAGTTCTTGGGTCAGATATCTTGGTAGGCTGGTGTACTGAGAAAACCCTGAGGGACTCAGCATTGTCTAGTAACTGCATTGAGTGTTATACTGTAGCACCTATCCTGCATCTTCATTTTGTGACTTAGCTGAAATGTGTGATATACTACTCATATTCTCCAGGGATTTCTGAGATAGGCCTGGAAGCTAGAGAGAGACAGAGACAGACACAGAGAGAGAGAGAGAGAGAGAGAGAGAGAGAGAGAGAGTGCTACCTCTAGGGTTACGTCTGTGTGTCTCACTTGCACGTACACATGTGGGCTGGTGAGCCAGGCGGGTAAGATAGCCAGTAAGTAATTAATGTGGCCACTGAAGTTTTTGGCTTTTCCTTGAATTATAGTGATTCAGTGTTAACTGTTTTTGTGTGATGATGATCTTTACCTAAATGATGCCTGTGTGTGTCTCTTATGCATACGGACATTGTATATAGTTATTATTGACCTCATCGGAGACCTCTGTAGAGAGAGGGCTGACAAACTCCTGGTCATTAAAATCATGGTAGTGTTTTCTGAGATAGGCAGAGTCATACAAGTGAATTTTGCTAAAAACTGCTTGGGCTTACAGGTAGGTAATGAAAAGCAGAACAAAGCTTGGCCTTCATTCGTTTTGTAAAACTCTAGGTCACATCCTCAGCTCTGCAGATAGGCACGTTAGTCATTTGGGGAATTTTGTCTAAGCGGGAAACAAGGTTTATTAGCCCTAAATTTACTATTATATTTTATTACCCGTCAAGACTGAGAGCACCTGTACTCAGAAGTCTCCATTGCAAAACGGTGTCCTGTGACTGAGAACACCCTGAGTCGTGAAGACTCATCCTATGGGAACTGGAGCTAAAGACCAGGACTGAGATGGTGCAAACTGGGACCCTCGTCCCCTACAGCCTCCTACAGCATGTTCCCTGTTCTTCACTCCTGGGGCAGCCTGCTCCTCTTCATCCGTGTGCGCTCCCGCAGTTACTCAAGCTGGAGTTTTTTTCCCTATAGCCTCTTAAGTTTCCTTTGCTGAGGAGCTGGCTTGATCTTTATCAGCTCCTTCAGCTAAAAGTCCCCGACCATTTTCTCTTACTTTCTGGATTTTGTAGATTCATACTGTTGCTTTAGTTTTGTCATTATCAAAAAAGCAAGGATCCACGCTAACCAGTGACATCAGTATTAAGTAAAATACATATATTTACTAGAATAATGAAAAGACTTCAATAAGTGGCATATTCAGTGTAAACTTGAAGAAAAACAAACATTTCTTCATACAGGGCTCAAAGTTTCTCCTAAGACCATGTCCTGCAGGTTTTCACTTTGAGTTGTTTGCTTCATTCTCTAGCTGCTGGGATGTAACTGCTGGACTCTGCAAACGGTGTTCTCTGAGAGGAGCCCTGGGTACAGTCCTTGGCTTTCCTTTAAAGTAGACAGTCGTTCTAAACCCTGTTGTACTTTATACCTTTAGGGTTGGAGCACAAACTTTCTGATCTGAGGTTCATCCAGGAAGCACTTTCAAAGATTCTTTCACCAAAGGCTTAACTAAAACAGATTTGGCTAGGATGAGTTTACAGTTTATTATTCAAGCTGGGACTCTTTCGCAAGTGATTAAAATCACCCTGGCACAGCAGGAGAAAACTGGGTTCCTTCTGGGCAAACCAGTGTATGTGTTCACTCGAGCATAGAAAGACTCTGGAGAGTCAGCTTAGAATTTTTGAATGCTCAAAGTCTTTTTTGATAGCCCAGGGATTTAGTGATGCCTTAGAATGTGCCTCAAGTCAGGTAGGTTTTACTTTCTCTCTTTGTAGGTAATGTTTACTGCCATGGTATAGGATTGGGATAAACTAGGAGACTATTTATTGAGGATTTATGATGTATAAATACTTTGTATTTATTTTTATGAAAATTCTTGCATCTCTCCTGACTCTTACCCTAATGCATTCTTCCTCTGGTTCATTGTTATTTATTGACTGTCCGTCCCTTCTGTTACCCCTATATTTCTAAAAATTTTGTGACCAGATTTATTTTTTAAGTGATAAATATTTTTGTTATATGATATATGATGGGATTTGTAAGCCCTGTAAAAGGGGGAGTCACTTTCTGTTTTTTTGGTCAAGCACAGAATTTAGCTCACTGCCTGGATGGAGTGCTCCTCAGGTATATTGATGAACTGGACTGGGGAGACTACGGTAGGGGCGACAGAGCATTGGTGTGTGGAAGAGGGGGAGGGGCCACTTGGTCATCTTATGTAGCCCAATGAAATGGTTTGCACGGGGCCTTCCCTTTTAAGAACTGATATAACCAGCTAACATAAGATATGTTGGCCTCTTATGTTTTTCGTAAGCTCAATGTACTAATATCTTTTTAAAACCAGTTTTCTAATGACTTTCTATGAGCACAGCTCAATATGGATCAGCTTTGTTCTTTGATGACCACTCTTAGATGTATAGGCTTTAAGTTTTAAAAAAGAAGTAACTCCCCATCCTCTTAAACAACTATAATGATTTTTCTTCTTCAAAACGCTACTCCTGTTTTAACTATACTATTATTAACCTAACTAACTTACTCAGAGCGAAGACCTCTATAAACAAGCCAACAGTCCTTTTTATATTGAGGGTGTCTTGTCCCTCGTGCTGGCTTTCCAGGTTCCATCTCAGTCTTGGGTGTATCCAGTCCCTTTGATTCTGTGTTCAGGGCCCGATGATCCCTATGTATGTCCCATGACATGGGCTTTTATTCTTCTGGGAGAATCATCCTCACCTTTAGAGCCATGCTTTATGCATATACTTTGATTCGATCTGGGATTGGAATGTTGCAGCTTCATTATAGTCTTTCTCAGAAAGTAACTGTAAGTTGAGAGCTGTTACACTTGACCTTAGTCGGAAGGCTGAGGCGTGATGATGTGAGCGCCATCAAGGAGGTGTTCTGTGTGCACAAATGATGACACAGCGAAAGGCAGTGGCAGGGCGGGCAGCGGTGACGGTGAGGTACAGCGGTGGCGACTCTTGCATTCGCTTCAGAACTAGTTTCTACTCTAACTGGGTGTAAGAATTTGACAAATGTCTGACCAATTGAACTACACTGATAGATGAAGGCTACTTTGAATTTTGAACAGTAGGAGTTATGGTAATGAGGGACCCGAAAAATACGAACATTCATTTTATACACGCGAGAAGTTCACGGACCCTGACTTAAGTGCCCTGATACAAGCTAAGCATTTTACTTTTCACAACATCATATTAAAATTATCAGATTCTTGGTCAAATGAGTGATGCTTTTCATTTGTGAACTTGTTACTCATCCGCAGTAGCTCGAGTGGCATGAACTGCAGATCCTCCCACCTCCGCCCCTGTGTTTTGCCTAAAGAGTGTGCATGCCGAAATGGCTCCAGACCTGGTGCCGGGCCTGGCGGTGACCGTGGCGCCTGGCTGGCAGCAGTGGCCACTTGCCTGCCCAGCCACCGTAGACCTGACACAGTGAGCCATTTGGAGGTCCCCGTGCTAGACAGTGTGAAGGGAATTAGTGAATCCCACTTTACTTTACAATATTTTTCCTTTAATTTACTAAGGAATGCATTGACAACGTAGAAAAATTTGATACATTGAAAGATAAAGTGATTGTCCTTTGGTGACTTTGACCCTCGGAGTTTGTACTTCCTAGTTATGGACTGAGAAAATGACAATAATAATAACACACAGTGGTAATACTATGCAATAGCACCTAAGATGTAGTAGAGTAGTATGTAATACTATAAATAATCTATTCCCAGGTGTTGTTCTAAATTCTTAATGAAATTATTAAAATCTGACACCCAGCATATGAGGTAGGTGCTGTTGTTTCCCTAGTTAAGCAGTGAGGTTGGAGCATGGTGATGCTGTTTCTTGCCTAAAGTCACACACCTGGTAAAGATTTGACTTGAAGCAGGGCTGGACCATCGTTTTCTCTCCCTTAAACTCGTGCCCTCTCTGGGCCTCTGGCACACACAGAAACCGCTGCAGCAAATGGCTGTTGGGTGGCGGCAGCAAGGAAATTGGTCAGTGCGGTGCGGGTGGTGAGTGAGGATTAAGACATTTCTGCCTGGGTGAAGTGGATGCAGAGCAGGATCTGCTCAGGACAGCGTCAGAGCTCTGCTTGTAGGATACCCAGAACCCTTTAGTGCTTTTGTTCATGCTCAGCCTCACCTTCCCTTGTCACCTGTCCCTTTGCTGTTAGCACATGAAGCTGTTAAAAAAGAAAGGAAGCCCGCCAATTAGAGCCTCCTCAGCTTGGCTGAAAATCCCAGGCATCTGTTTTCAACTTAAGCTGTTTATTACGTTTCCTGTGCTGAACTCTTATAAATATCTCAGCCCAGAAGGAAATGCATAAACGTGGTGTTCACAATTTGCTACCCGAGCAAGAACTGAAAGAAAGTATCGGTCACTGATCCTTTAAATAACATTTGTTTGAAAAGTTACTTAGTACTTTGATCTTGAGTATAATACCAAATTGGGTCACATCAACTTTCCAAAAATGTTACAGGCTTTGCATGTGTCATCATCAATTTAATTTTCCTTAAAGCTGTTTCCCAGAACACTAAGTGGAAATTTTAAGATTTTCTTCGGTGATATTTGAAAGAATACAAGAGCAAATTGATTTAATATGAGCAGCAAGTAAGGAATCTAGGGATTAACATAACATAGACCTTAAAAAAGAACACAGGCTACAAGCTTGGAAATCCGAGATCAAACACCACCTCCCTAGTGGCCAGCTGTGTGACTGGGTGGGACTTAGCTCACCTGCAGAATAGTAGTAGTTCTCAGTGTCCTGTAGGAGTGTGGTCGGAACTGCGTAAGGTAACACAAAGGAACTGCGTAAGGTAACACAAAGCAGAGGAGGTGTGAGTGCGACAGTGAAGCGAGGCAAGCCTTCTGTGAACGTTAGCAGCTCTTCAGTCCACAGAGACGCGTGGCTGAAGACAGAGGCGGACGTCTCCTGTTAATCTCCGCAGCCCACCAGCATCAGTGACTTTCCCACGTCAGTGTTTACAGCTCTGCCCTTTTCTTTTGAATGTCCTTTCAACTGAAGAAAGGATTCACAATACCACCATTTCCCCAGTGGCGAGCATTAGGGTTCTTTCGTTTTTCTTACTGTAAACATCTCTGCGTTTGTACTTCCTTGCTCCCTCCCTCCCCTCATTTTCCTCAGAACTTTGAAGTCTGTGTTTTGAGCTTGGTCTTCAACATCACTGGTGTAATTGTTGTGCTTATTTTAAGTACTTGTTTGGTGGGGCGTCAAGAAGAGTTCTGCTCACTTCGCATAAAATTAAGTACTTATTGGATGAGCGTTCCTATGATGTAAATCAAGGAACGGGATTGTGATCACAGGGATACTAGGAGTGTATTTTGTCAGATAAGGAAGATAAGACAGCCTAAGAGCTTTTATTGAAAGGTCTTGTGGGAGCAGGGCACACAGCTCAGCGCAGAGCATCTGCCTGGCAAGTGCGAGGCCGTGAGTTCAGTTCCCTTTACAAACAAAAAGAACCCCTTGTGGTCTGACTCAGAAATTCAAATGGAAGCGTGTTGGTGGAGGACTGTACGAAGTGCAGCTCTCTGAGCCAACCACAGGCCGTTATGGGAACTTTCTCACTTACGCTTGATAGGGTGTCTTAGCTCCAGAGTTGTTTCTCCTCGGTCTGCAGTTTATGTGTTAAACTCCCCTGAGTCAGTGGCTGCAGGGAAACAGGAGTCTCCTGACGCCTCCCCTGCCCCGTCCCCATCCAGCTACAAGCGGGCTCTCTAAGCACACAGGTCAGCTCTTACGACCGCATGTTGAAGTCTGCCTCGTCTGTGGAGAGACGTCTCATCACACTTAGAACGAACTCCGGATTTTAAAGCCAGCCAACATGGCCTCATGTGACCACCTGGCCCTCCTAGTTCTCTGACTGCGCTGTTCCCTCTCCCTCATCTTCTTGTTGGTGCCACGTTGGCCGCCTCGCCCCTCCTCTTCCAAGGTATCTCCCGTCTTGGAAACTTCCTGCCTCTTAGTCGCCTTCATTTCCCAGGCCTTCACCTTGTCTTCTGGCTTCACAGTGGTCTTTGACCATCTCGTCTGCTAGTCAGCGCCAGTTGCATGTTGTCTCTGGCCTGCTAGATTATGCTTCAGGGCAAAGCTGCTCATACGCTGTCAGTTATTTACTCGGTGCTGTTCTCCAGAATCACAAGCCTCACACATCGGCACTGTGCTCCCAGCAGCGCCTGGCTCAGAGGAAGTTCTCAGTGAGTCTCCGTTGACCCTGTGAGGTGTGAAGGGAAGGAGACCTACTTGTAGAATGTATGGTGCTGTGTTTTAAGACTCTAATCTGAATATTGAATCACAGAAGTCAAGAGTAGATCTTTTCTTTGCAACGTTAAAGAGAACATAAACCGAGTCTTTAATGTTTCCCATCACAGACTTGGGATTACTGCGAATTTTTTGGAAAGCAGAACTTCCAAGGAGTGATTTCTCATCTTTGAGTGTCATTATCTTCTGCTGTTTTACTCTTGTACTCATATCTTAGATCCTGAAAGCCCTTTTGGGTGTCCATTCTTACCTTCTCAAATGCCCACTTATTGGTTCCTCCTCTGTGTACCTTCTCCTGCCTCAAATCAGTAGTGACACAGTTCGAGACTGTGTATATTCAGGCTTCCTTCTGAGGGGGGCAGGAAGTGTACAGTGGGCTAACCCCATGAGCACCTCTCCAGGGAGCATTACAGAGGACGGGTGGAATCACCAAACCAGCTTTATCAGGAACCCTTTTCACCTGGCTTATTTTTATATATGGGTAAAATTTTATTTGAATAAAAGTTTCTCCTGACAAAATGTTGAAACATTTCTAAGTTAGGAGAGTCTTAGCCCTTTCCAGGGAATTGTGGAAAGGCTTGGAACCTTGTCTTGTGGCCTTGAGAACTGAAGGGGTCATGCAGAGTATTCTGTTCTCAGTTAGTCTGACAGGTTCTGATCCAAAGAGGCTTTGAATGTTGTCTACATCTTGAACTGAGTTGCAGGAAGCCCTGAGCTACCTACCAGCTTAGTTCTCCTTGGCAATGTGGACAGACGTCCTTAGCTTTGGTGCCATCTTGTATCCCTTCTTTCAGTACCTCTTTTTTCTTTAATGTTTCTCTTTGTAGTACAACATTACTATGGAAACTTTATGCTAAAGAGCGTTTCCGGCCCTTTGAGTTTGGAAAAGGCTCATCTGAGTTTTGCTAAATAATTACATTTCCTTTCATGGCCTCCCCTTCTAGGCATTTAGAATCTTCTGTTACCATGAGAACCTGAGGGCTGGAGATATAACTCAGTAGTAGAGCATATGCTTAGCATGCACAAGGCCCTGGGCTTGATTTCCAGACCCTCCTACCCCAAACACAGAGAACATGAGCCTATCAAAATCAAAATGTGAACAGATTTGTGAAACTTTTGAGCCTCGTCGCTGAGTGTCTCTCGAAATCCCAAGCAAAAGAAAACTAAGTTCATATTTATAGTAGCAACCAGGTAGCAAGCAGTTTGTTGTTGAGTGGATGACCTTAACATTAAACATAGGTTGCCTAGCCTGGGGTATAGCTCAGCAGCACAGTGCCTGCCTGGCAAGCGCAAGGTTGTGAGTTCGATTTTCAATGCCAAAATAACCAAAAAAACCCCAAAACTGTAGGCCGTCTAGACTGTAGACATGAAAGTTAAATTTACACATAAGCTCTTGTATAGTAGTGCTGTGCTTTCCTCTAGTCGCATTTCATATTGGCATCAGCTGTATGAGGCCGGCGGTGCTGTTACTGTATTTATTGAACGTTCTTTTCCGGTATCTTGAGGAGCTTAACTAGATTGAGGTAATGAGTGCGAGTGATGTGAATAGGTCAGTGGAAAGGAGATCTTGCCATAGGGTGTGACTTGGGTTGGTCCAGGGAGAAATAAGGCCCATGTGCAGGGCTGAGGCAAGCCTGGCGAGGAGAAGGTTGAAGGTCCTAATAAAACAGCGGTGCTCTAGGTGTTCTGTGAAGGGCAAACGCCTTTCCCCTAGGAAGAAAGTGATATGTTCTGATCCCAGCGTATCGTAGGATTCTCTAACTTTTAAAAAACCCTTCTTCACTTGAGGTCAGTCAGTCTCTCTTGGGGTGCTTTTAATGTAATTAAAAATGGATTTTATGGGAAACTTAGATTTGCTTTGTAGATAATGTTGGTGAATTAAGCTATGCTCTGAACCGCAAGAGAACTTTTCCTAATTTAATATTATCTGGGTAGCATTCTTTGGTGCATTTCTTGCATGCTAGCATTTCTTACATCCTTTAAATGGAAAGTTTGTTTCTTGGATATCAACTATAAATACTCCATGGAATATTTATGGTTTAAGATAATATTCCTTACTGGGATTTTTTTCTTCTTTATCTTTTTTGGCCTTCAGCTGTGGGGAGGATTGTCTATTGCACATTTAGAAAAGCATAAAGATAATGGGAAGTTATTAAGGAAGTGGTGGTAATTGAAGTACTTGATGAGAAAAGCAGTTTAAGTGCACAGTTTAACCAGATTACAGTGGCTCATCACAAAACCTCTACTTCTTTAAAAAAGGAACGGTAGGTTTTTATCACATTTTCTCATCTTTTCTTCTTAAATGCTAAGCAACTGTTGTTATTGTTAAGAAATGTTAGCCTATGGATCTGGGTAATTCTTAAAAACAGAGTATGGGCAGGCACTAATTGCTGCGGGGGCCCTCATTGATTTACAGTCTTCCCATGCACTTTCCCAATTACACTGCCAAAATGTAGGCTTTAAGGTAAAGTGGTAAGAAAGGAACCTTACTAAACAAGCCTCAGTGTCACAACAAGCCATCAGAATAAGGTTTTGCAGAAGTCTTTTCATCTCTTTGTGTGTATGTTCTATTATCCTAGTTAAGTCATTAATTTTTCTCTTTTAAATATTGTATGTTCTTAGTGAAATCTCAAAGAGTCTGAAATACTCTATTTTAGGAGGGGCCATGCATGATAATCTTCACGTGAAAGCAGGAGCAGTTCTTGTTATGCTTGGGGGGTGACATGTTTTCAAAGAGAAGTACTAGCTAAACATCCTGAAAAGTCATCTAAATCATAGAAAATAACATGGATGTTTTAAGCCATAAGGTCTCCTGAGAGTTAATATTTTTAAACACTTACTACTCATTTTTAAGTTTTCATCAGAGCTGCTTTCAACAGAGCTGTGAGTCACTGTTTATGGAGCTTAATTCATTAAGAGGATTCAGTCTATACTAATGACATGATACTGTTCAAAGAAGAAAATACCATGAACAAGCAGTTCTTCCTTTTATGTTCTGGGATAAATGGTTACTGGAACAGAAATAGAAACTGGGTTTTCTTTGCCTGGTGAAGGGCTCATTTAAGGCAGGACCACACCACAAATTCTAAATGGATGCTTCCTGATTGCTCCATTTGGTCCTGTTCCTGATTTTACTACTACCACTAGATTTTCTATCCAGGATGTTACTGAGGCTGAGCATGGGTCCTGCAAAAACTTTCAAGATACATTTGTTCTAATACATAAATGAAATGGAATAATTGATACCTTAGTATGTTTTTGGTTGGCGTATAAACTAGTAAATGTACTTTGGAAAAGGTTGGTAGCTTCTGATCAAGTTAAGGATATGGCTACTTTTTGACCCAGTAATTTTACTCCTCGATGTTCACCCACTTGCAAGTGAATCAGGAATGTTTATAAAGCACTTGTTCTCTACAGAGGATCATCATAAGTAATGTAAGGTGTATCTTACACCTGATTTGAACTAAAACCACAAAGCTTCTAGAGGAAAACAAAATACCTTCCCAATCTTGAGTAGGTAATGGCTTATAGGCTACAAACTATATTAACCATAAAAGAAATTAATTTAAATCTTATCAAAATCCAGAACTTCCATTTTCATTAGACATTATTAAAGACTGGGAGGAAATATTTACGTATCTGTTAAGAGTTTTCAGACTATTTAAAGTACTTTTCATTGCAAAGTTCTCAGACAATAATAAAAAGACAGAACTACATTAAAAAATAGCAAGAGGATGTGGCCAAATAATTCATAAAACATGTTTGACCAAGAAGCACTTGAAAAGACCATTAGTATCATTCATGTAAGGACATGCAAATTAACTTGACAATGAAATGGTAAGTCACATCCATTAGAATGATTGCTCACTTTCACCCCTCCTGTAACCTCACAAAATGAAGAAGTGAAAAGGAAATACAGTAATTGAAACCGTGATGTGCTTTGGTTGGAGTATAAAAAAGTAAGTCTGCTTGGTAGCTTCTCAGGTTAAACACATAGCTGTCTCTTCACCCAGTAATTTTTCTCCTAGATGTTCACCCAAGAAAAATGAAGGTATATATCTATAAAAAACATGGGCTAGAATATTCATAACTAATTTATTCATAATCGTTCAAAATTTGGATTGACCCATGTGCTCATTAGTGGGTTAAAATGGACAAATTTTGATGTATATATAATATAATCCTACGCAGGGGCCAACAGGTGTGATTAGTGCTAACAGTGTGGGTAGATGTGAGTATATTATGTTGAGGGGAAGAAGTCAGGCACAGAGGATACGTGTGATTCCAGTTAAATGCAGTTTGATTACTGGTTAGACTAAACTGTATGACAAAAATTAGGAATATGGATGATGTGAGTAGGAAGGAGCACAGGAGAATCTTTGTGATGGAATTTTTATCTGAATTTGGGTAGTGATCACATGGTGTCAGAGCATTGAATTGTGTATTTAAACTGTTCTCCATTTAATTGTGTGTAGTTTATATCCTAATGTAGATTAAATGGGAACAAAATCATAGGCATAGGAATTGTCTTTGGAGCAGCGAGGATGTTGAGGAGACATGGAGAGATTATAATTCTGAGTAAATGTTGTAGGAGTTGGAAAGATGGTAGAGACTGGGGTGTGCACCAAAACAGCTCTCAGAAAAGATGTGTGTTGGGTTTGAAGTTGGAGAGAATTAAGTGTTTCTCAGGTCATTCAGAGAAAAATGAGAGACGGGGTCAGGGTTACATAAAGTGAAGGAGTTGTTTTTCTACTCACTGTGTCATTCCCAGGGATATATACAGTGTGACCACGTTGTAGAGTGAATCCATAAATAAAAAAATTACAGTAAAGGACACATTTGTCAATAGTTCCCACCGAAATTCCCTTGCTTCAAACACACCTCTTCCGCGATTCTTGCTACTGTCTGAGGCAGTTCTGGAAGTCCTCTTTCTTGAGTGTCTGGTCACAGTGCATGAACAAAGAAAAAATAAATCAGTGCCATTGCCAAGTGCCACCCAGGGGAAAGGCAGGCTTGTGAAAACATTATTGTGTGTCTTCACCCACTTTACTCATGGATCTGGAGCCATGCTGCCTCTCGCCTCTGCCCTACAACCGCGCATTCTTTGCGAGGTGAGCGCTCTGAATTGACTGAGGACATAGAGTGGCCATAGAAGCTTGTGTCAGGGCTTCCGGACAGACTCTGGGAAGCGGCAAGCATGGGGGGGTGCATGAGGGAAGGAAGAGTATTTTGTAGGAGATTTATGGCAACAGGTCATGTCCTATAATCTGTGGGTTTTTGTTTTTGGTATCAGGAATCGAACTCAGGACCTTGAGCTTGCCAGGCAGGCACTTGTGCCACTGAGCTGTATCCCTGGCCCTCATATCCTATAATGAATTTAAATTTTAATATTTTTTCTTGTAGTTTTTATGGCTTACATATCATTGTATTGTGTGCCATATGTGTACATCATCTTCCTCTTTTAAGACTTGGTACACAGTGCTCTTTTTCTGAGCTCCTATTTTATTTTATATTTCTGTTTTTTTGGAACTGCTATTTTAATGTCATAGTAGCATTTAATTTTTCCCATATGTGTGTACTTTCTCAGGAAGTGTGTCTTAGGAGGAGTTACTATGTGTGCACTGGCCTAAGGGAGACACGCTAGTTGGGTAAGATTCCCTTTATGAAGACTTGACGTGCAGGAAGGGACATCTGTTGGAGTGTGGATTTGCTGTATTAAGTGTATGCTGTAAATCGTGTGTGTGTGTGTGTGTGTGTGTGTGTAGGTGGTGTGGGAGTGTTAACAGCCTTTTTTCTCCCCCCTGTTGGGACTGAACCCAGAGCTTTGCCCTGAGTAATGTCCCAGTACTCCTCTCCTCTTTTTTACTGTGAGGTACAGTCTCCCTAATCTACCCAGGCCAGACTTGAACCTGTGATTCTGCTGCTTCAGCCTTCAGAGTTCCTTGCTTAAAGGGATGTACCATCACCCCAGCAGTGGCCTTAATTTTTTTACTGTTGTATTTGTACTAGGCTTCTTACAATTCTCACAGTGAGTCATCTAAACATATTTTTATCCTGTTTTTATAGATAAGTAAACTGAGCAGTCAAAGGTTAAGAGACAAACTGGAATTGAATTTATCTGCTTGGTTTCCATTGCTCCTGTGTCATTAAACGCTGCACTGTGTTCCTGAGAAAGATGATAATGGGCTGGTGACAGTAAACATTGATCGCGTTCCTACGTCCTGCAGTCAGCGTTCTACGATTTATATATATTAACGTAATCTCCATGATAACTGGGAGAGGAAAACGGTTTAGTCATTATGTTACATTCTCAAGTTGTTTTCATCGGAGTCGTCAAGATTAGAATTTGAAATGCCAGGATGTTTTTTATTATCATGTTCAGTCCCTTGGTTTTGTATGTACAGGGGCTGGTTGCTTCCTTCAGAGAGAGGGGGTCGCACCCTTTTCTTAAATGGGCGCAAATGGCTTTAGATGTCTGCTGCAGGCCGTAGCAGCTGGTTACCACACGGTCCTTGTTTCTATCTATCCAAGTGACATTCAGTGAGAAGCTTCACTTGTTATTGGATGAAAACAGTCTCTTTTTTTTCTAAGGGACGTTAAAGGCTAGGCCTAGTTCTGAGTTTTTCATTCATCTAGTTTCTTGAGTATTTGGATTCTCGTGTGACCTTACAACTGAAAAACGACTTCACTGGCACTGCGCTGTATTTGTGACTTAACCAGTGCATACCTCTGATCCGTGGACCTGTCTCAGAGGAAAGGCTTTGCCACAGTGTGTCTCAAGATTAGGCAGTAAATGTACATTGTGTATTTTAAGGTAAAATAATGTATTTGAGGGAATATTTATTCTTTTCTAAATGTCATTCTTACCTAACCTGTGGTTTTGGTTAATTAATCTATGCTCGTAGTGAACTAGCCCGAGGTCCTGGTGAGTCGACCTGTTCAGTAGCACCTGATGATATGAGGACAGCTGCTATGTGTAAGCTTCTCACAGATTTAGTGGTAACACAGCTGGTTTTAGTTTTTTTTTTTCTTTTTTAATCTTAAACTCAATCCTTCTACCTCCCTTTGTTCTCTCTAAAGCTGTACACAGCTTGTGTTTGTGGGTGCATTTGTGGTGGGAGAGAGGCGGTGAGGTGATACGAAACACAGGAGGGCAGCTTCAGGGCCCGGGACGGGGGCTTGTAATGCCGAGGCTCGGTGTCTTGGATACTTAACTAAATGTCATTGTATGTATTTTGTTTTTGTCATCATTCATAGGATTATCGATTCCTAGCAGGGTTAGGTTGGGGATTTGAGAGAAGCCAGTAAATACTGTTAGGCTTCTAATAAGGGTTGAATTATAATTAAGTTATAAAATGCCCAAGATTGATCACATAGCTGTTAATAACTATCAGTTCCAAGGGGAGAAAGAGTAATGATGTTAAGGTTTGTCCGTTTGTCTTACTAGAATGTAAGCTCCAAAGGGTCAGGGTTCCTGTCTCATGGAGGGTGTCCCTGGCATCTAGAATTGTGGCTGCCATATGATGAAGAATCAGTTTGTTGAGTGAATTAGGGACTGAAATAGCTCTAGAGTGAGAAGGGGATTCTACCCATCTTTTTTTTAACAGGACGGATATGTTCCTTTCATCTTTTGAGTTCTCTTGCTCAGGTTTAACCTGAGGGGTTGGACTCCATGGGAAGATCCCATCAGAAACAGGTGAGTCCTTTCCAGAGAGGTGTCTTCCCCATGATAAAAGTTGGGCACATTTCAGGTCCATTTCATGTAACTCGTTCCTAGCGTCCAGTGGCTCTGAGTGGTAGTAAAAATAAGAGTGCTACCACCCTGGAGACTTGGAGATCAGATTCTGTTTACAGGCAGCTACTCCAGGTGTATGCTTCCCTTGGGCCCCGGCTCAGAATCTATGTGCTGCTATCTGCCTGTCTTCTTTGGTACTGGAATTTCAACAACAGATGCTATGTAATCAGGTAGCAAACCATCACCTTTCTCCGGCAGTTTTCTTATCGGAAAGATGAGGGGTCAGAACATGGTGTGTAAGACCTTCGATGCTCTTCAGAAACAACAGATGGTAGACTTTAGTGAAAAATAAAAGGCCAGCAATTCAATTTAGGCTGAATAAAGACAGAGATTTCAAAGGAATGTAAAACTGTGTCAGCTCCAAAATCACACAAACAGTACTGCCTTTGGTGTTAGAACAGGTGGGTGGAGGAGCTTCATGGTAAACTTGATTTCCCTGTAAATTAATACGGCCTACTGATTACTCTGAAATGGCACTACCTTTTCACTGCATTTATCTTTTTCTAAGGTGTTAACTGGGAACAGAAAAGTCTGTATAAGGGGGAGCCATAGATTTACTAAGGATAATTTTAAAGATACGATGGAGGAAACTTGATCCCTCATGCTATACGGGAAGCCGGGAATTTAAACTGGATGCATTCTGCATGGGTTGGTGGTGGGTCCTTTTTGTAAAAATACAACCCCTGTGTTGAACTTGGTTTCTCTACCTGTGCTGCCATTAGGCTATGGATCTTTTAGCATTCACAAGGGCTGTGGATGTAGCACCAGAATGTGGCAGCAGATTTGAAGCTTATTTGAAATCCTAGGCAGTAGATCATATCTGACCGACGAAACCCCTTGTAGCATCCAGTAGACTCTAGTGATGACCACGTAATTTACTTTCCAGCCGGGAAGCTTCCAAAATAAAAGGGGACACTGTCTATGATTCTGCCTAGACACTAGGTAAAAACCGGAGCTGTCTGAGCTGTAGGGCCACTATGCAGTGGAGCTCAAAATTGGAGTTTACGACAAAGTCACCAGGATGGTGCGTTAAAACACAGACTGGCGAGCTCCACCTGCAGAGCACTGATGATAGTAGGACTCGGACCGAGAATCTGCGTGTTTACCGAGCCTGCATTTTGAGAACTCTGCCTGAACTCACTTGGCACCTCTGCCTAGTGACAGTTTTTAGTTGAAGGAAACTATTGTCCACGTTCATCCCCTAGCTCGCCTTCTCAAAGTTAAAGATGCCTGTGAAGGAGGTGGCAGAACATTTTTGTGCTGGCATTACCCGTGGCCCCGGGCTGTTCTGTTCTTGGTAATCCAGCGCTCGCTCATACTGAGAGGCTGAGGCAACTCTCTCCTTCCTGAACTGTCACGAAAATGCGGTAGGCAAATGTGGTAACCCTGAGCTGGGCTCCCAGAGTAGAGCTTTGGGGTTGGTGCAGCCTCAAGACCTAAATTCCCTCTAGAAGCATTTTGTAGAGTGACCATTTTGGGCAGGGGCAATGTTCCTCGTCTGTTCCACATTTGATTTCATAAGCATCTTAGGTCTGTAGGAAGTGTCCAGATTGCTTCCCTTCCTTCTCTCCCTCTTTTCTGGTAAAAAGAGAAGGTGAAGCTTAATTTATGATAATTAATGTAATAATGAGTAGTAATAATGGCATTTTTGCTTTTTAAACATTTTCAATCCCTAATTAATTAGCTTAGATTACATAAGAAACTGTGGACAGTTTCATTAGTAAGGCAAATGTGAATGTGAGACTCAGCCGGAGATAAGTGGTTCTCAAAGCATGGACCTCAGATGACTGCTAACAGCATCACCAGGAAATTGGTTAGAAGTGCGAACAAAACCATTCTTTTTCCTTTGCTTTTCTGAAACAGGACCTTGCTACATAATTCAAGGCTGGACTTGAACTCACTTTGTAGCCCAGGCTGACCCTTGAGCTCACAATAATCCTCCTGCCTCAGCCTCCTGAGTGCGAGGATTACAGGTGTGCTTCACATGCAGACCAGAATAGCAAATGTTTAAGATCCAGACTTACTGAATCGAAACTGAGGGGCAGAGCGCAGGGACATGACTTTCAACAAATCCTCTGGTGATTCTCACCAGGGCTAAAATTTAGAAGCTATAATTATTTTGCTGTACACAGGTATTGCAGTCGCTGAATTATGTCTTTCAGGGACAGTTGCCTTGAGGAAGTTAGTCTTTAAATGATGAAAAACAGTGATGCCAGTCTTCATTTACTGAATGCTTCGGATATTATTTTGTCAATGACATCGCTAATGTTATCTGATTTAATCCTTACAGCCCTATTTGATAGATCAGGAAATGGGCACGAGGCTTAGGGACTTTGGTAGACTGCCTCTTAAAGGGATGGCTACTTAGCATTTTGTTGCCCAGTGTAACTGTTAGCTTTGTTAAAAGTGTTTTTCCCTAATTGTCCTTACTTTGAGAGGCTTCCCCAGCACTCATGAGTCTCTGCTTTTTGTATTCTGTTGTAAAATGTTGCCAGTATTGCTTTTTACTCTGACTTTTGCCCAAAGTGTGTGTGCATAGTACTAAACATTTTTATAGTCTTGAACTTTTAAATACTACCCTCAAAGTATGTTTTTGGTGGTAGAAGGGGCTGCAGAAGATGTAAGGGGCTCTAAAGATGCGGTGATGGGTGACTGGTGGCCAGCACAGAGGACAGGGAGCAAGGGTGACGAGGGCAAGACTAGGCTGGCGGAGGTTTTGTGGGCGTGGTGAGGGGAGGACGAGTGTCCTTGGGTGGTAGGAGTTGAGGCTGCGGCTGTGTTCAGCCTTTTTCCGGTTAGTCGCACCCTCAGTACACACTTCTTCAAGTGTGAAAAGCCCACTACAATAGCCAGTTCTGACTCAGTCTGGAGTTTACTTTCCCCACAGTCTGTTCACTTCCCCCTTCTGGGTCTTCACAGTCTGAGCACCTTGATACTTTCTGTTCTTCTTCACTAAGGTAGACAGCCTTGACGTTATGGTGCACGTGTATATACCAGAGTGTAACTGTGTGCTCAGACTGTGTGCGTGCGTGTATTTGTAAGTTTTATTTTGCATGCTGACAAACGCCAAAATGTATTATTTTGATATTTATAGTGAATTTTCTATTTTTAAACTTCACTAGTATTTTTATTATTAAAATTGATTTTCAGGTTTGTATGTTTTAAGAAGATGAATGTACAGACTATAATTTATTTTTTCCAGTGTGATCCATGATTCACTTTCTCCATAAAATTAATTTTACTTACTTAAAATACACCTACACTTTGTAGATTGCATGGGATCAGTTGAATATGCTCATATTATAGCCTGTGCTATAATTCCCCCACAATTTATAGTATTTTAAGTAATTTAGCTGATAGATTGTAAGTAGGATATCAACTTCAGTTTTTGCTATAAGTGAGGAGATATTTTTATGGCTTAAATCCTTCTTAAGGCAATTAAGTATCTTACTACGTGATAGTATGGTCAACTTTTTCATTAATAATAAAGATAAAAGCTGGTACCTACATAAATGTGTGTATGAGAGATACAGCTATACATCTGTACACAGCAGTCACAGAGTCACTCACACTGATTTAGAAGTAATCTTGTAATAACTAGTAGTTTTGAGAAGCAGTTTGAATATGCATTTACAAACTTTTGACAGATTTGCTCTGAATGAATAACTTTTAAACATTTTCTTTGATATCTGTTCATTAGAGATAGTTTTGACAGCCACAGTTGAAAATCCCAAATAATCATTAATGACAGTATTTCCGGTTTGAATCCCAAAATGTTTGGACAAATCTATGAATATACCAGCCAACCATAATTCTCAAATGAGAAATAATTTACTGGGACAGATGTGACTTGTAACGATTTGGTGTGACCCATCCCAGAGCTCCTCTCTCCCTGCAGACACTACGGGGGTTATTTCCCAGCCCACTCGCCTCCTTACCTGCTCTTCTCACCTCCCTTCTCCACAAGTCAGACAGCGCTCATGTCAGCGTGTGTCTCAGGCTCGGCTCTGCAGGAACACACAGGTCTTGCTCCTCTTTAGGAACAGATAAAAACCAGGAAGTGAACAGAAACCACGAGATAATGGGCTGGCCGAAACCCCGCTGCATTGGACAGTTAGAACTTGTTGAGGGCTGGGAAGTAGAAAGAAGAAGGAAGACAGAGAGTTTGATCCATGTGGGTGTCAGCTGGCCCCGTGCTAGTTCTTTTCCTTCAGTAATGCAAACAACAGCACGGCTTGGTGTTTGTTTTTGTAGTTTTAGTTTTCTGCTATTGTCGCCTACATACTCGCATCGTCTGGTGAGTGAGCAGCCAGACAATGACTTAGATAGGTTTTCTTTTCCATACTGTGCTGTGGTGCAGTTGAACATGAAGGAGACGAGAGCATGGTTGTCTCTGAAACACCCCGTGTGGAGGATTGTCCCAGCTGCCCTGCAGCAGCCCGGAGTGGGTGGGGAGTGGAGCCGCTTGGAAATGCACAATTAGCATTTGAGTGAGGAAGCATTTTAACATCAGGGACCACATCTGCTAGTAAAAGGTTGTTGCTAATTTGGTCTTCTCCAGATTAATTTTTCTCCAATTGGAACCATACTGACAAAGCCACCATGAGTGGCTCACATAGTAATAGTGTGCGAAGTTTGTGCTGCGTGTGTTACCATCCCCAAAGTCTCCTATTTTTGTTTTATTTCAAACTCTGTAATATAATTTTTCATGTCCTCTGTCTCACCGTATAAATTACACCTTCCCTTGATACCATACAGGGACGAGTCCAGCACCCTCTCTGACACCAAAAGTCACAGATGCTCAAGTCCCTCCGGATGGGGACGTAGATTTCCACGTAACCCGCACAAATCCTCCCGCATGTCCGACAACATCTCTACATTACTTGTAGTGGCTAATACCGCGTAAATGCTATGTAAGTGTTGTTGACTGTTTAGAGAATATGACAACAAAATGTCTGTACATGTGTAGTAGAGGTGTGATTTCTTTTTTGAATAGCTTTGATCGGTGGTTGGTTGAATCTTTAGATGTGGAACCGAGAGATAAAGCCCTTTTTAAGCCTCCTCATTTTCAGGTGTGTTCACTCAGATTGTTCACTGACAGTTTATGCGCTACCAGCTTTAGTCTGAAGTTTGCTTTTAAGTAAAATCGTATATGTTAGCAGTTACGTTAGTCCACAGCTACTGTTACGGCATGCTGAGCATTACTACGGACACTCATGTAGTTACCTAGGAGGTCGTATTCTGGACCCTGGAGGAGGAGGAGCAATACCCATATTCTTAACCTTGCTAGGTGCATTTTCATATTTTGTGTCTCACATATAAACTTAATAGTCACTGTTGATCTCTAGGCAGAGGCAGAAGGACTTAAAGCTGCTCAAGGGAAGCTGCCCGCCTAGCTCTGTTAGAGGCATGACTCTCCAGACCTCCTGACTCAGTTGTCCTGGTGGCTGCTTTGACTTAGGGCCTGTTAGCATCAGTGTGTACAGAAGGCTATTAGTATCAGCTGCAGCAAGAGGTGGCCGGTAAATAGACTTAAGGGTAGGCAGATGTAAGAGGAACTGTTAGGGTTGTGTTATTACCAGGTCACATTGGAGAACCTTCCTGATGTCAACATTTCACTGATTAAATGTATGTTTCCTATTAAGTCTTTAAATGGCAGCTCTCAAAACTCCCTGGTTTATTGCAGAAGACACTGTCTACTGTGTCTTGGAAACATGCTCGCTGTTCCAGTGCTCTTGTGCTTCTTGACATTCTATTACTGCAAGTAAAACTGCTGAGTGTGTTATTGAGTCTGGCCTCTTTGACTGGAGCTGTTGGTTTTTCCTTTTCATTGTGAAGTCCAAGGGTCAGCCCTGCAGGTTGTTGAAAAGAGGCAGACCCTGTGTAAAATACTTGGGAGTCCTGGGACTATGGAGAAGTGCACAGCTAGGGAGTCAGGGGGCCCTTAGAGCTTCCCCGGGTCCAGCAGTCCCTCACCTCTGGATGATTCATTGTAATGCAGGCAGTGAGCACTGACTGCCTAGACACGTCATGTGTTTAACTCAGTCTATAGAACAAAACTGTGAGCTAGGTAGGTTTTGCTTCTGTCTCCTCTCCCACATTTTTGTTGATAGATGAGGGAACAGGCATGGAGATACAAAGTCAGATTCCACATGCTTAGAGCTGGAGTTTGAACCTAGCAGAGCAGTTCCTGAAGTCTGTGCTTTGCTCCTGCCCTTTTATGTTTCCTGACATTTACATGTTGGTGTCTAAATCCAGCACTTTGTAAACCTCCGTAGGCCTAACACCTGTGGGCTAAAACAAAACCTGACAGTGCACTGTGTTTGACTTGTGAGAAGCCTGTAGTGACCTTTGTTTTGTAGTTTTATTTTTTAGATGACAGGGCAAGGATGGCAGGGAGGGACTGTCAAGCACTCTGAAGGAAAGCTAGTGCACAAAGGAGGGATCAAGGCATAAACCAACGTATGTACACCCGAGTGGGGAGCACGTCTATCTGCTGTATCCTCTCACAGCCAGGACACACAGCCATCCAACGGTTTTTTACAGAGGAGAAAATAGAGCTTCACAAAATTTAAGTAGTTCAAGCAGGAAGGTAGCAGAACTGAACTTTCGGACTGTCTTCCCTTGCAGAGTTTAAGGCTCCTTCCCGGTTCAGCAGCATTTACTGAAAACCAGGTGAAGCACGAGTGCTGTTTCGTTAGCATGTCTAGCATCTGAAGGCAGGCACACCAGGGCAGGGCGGCGGGGGAACCTGGGCACATGTGTGCGACGCGCTGTTACCCTTGAAAGCTCTAAAAGGTTCATCATCACTGCACTAGCATTTTCTTTGTTGGAACAGGACAAATGTATTTTATCATTAAAAATTACAGATTACCTGCACATGTAGAAATTTTCATTTGAAATAAGAAAAATGAGAAAGTGATGCCCAGCAGATGAAAGAGTGCTGGTGAGAGTGATCGGAGAGGCGGAAGCATGTGTTAGAGCCAGTGGCTAAGGCTGCCCTTGCCCTGGGAAGGGGGAAGGTGAACATAAGTATCTAAGAAGAGCTGAGATTTTCTTAAGTATCCGAGTAACTCAGAGCTGTGGCCAGATGTGACATTCTCACTTCCCTGCTTTGAACCCTGGGGTTCTTATACCTGGAAGAACTTTGTTTTTCAAGCAGATGCCCTCCCTTCCAGCCTGGTTCACTTGTTCAGCTTCCTGCCCGGGCCCCTGTTGAGTTACTTACCAGGCATCCTAGCTGTGGGTACCTGTGTGGACACACGCTATGGAACAGAAATTTTGATACTCTGCCAACAGGGTGATAGTAATGAGGAACAAAACTCAGCAACTGATCTAGAGAGGGGCGAGAGCAGTCCCAGGTTAGTGCAGCTGGAGGGAGGATTAGCAGAGGGGCTGAAACACTCGGTACCAGAACGTTTCCTCAGATTTTGGAACCTTTTGGATCCTGGGTGTAGACTGTACTGGTTAATGATCCCTAATCTGAAAATGTGAAATGCTCCAAATTCTGAAAAGTTTTGAACATCCCTTCGGTGTTAAAAATGTTTGGAACTTTAGAACGTTTTATACTTTGGATTTTCAGATTAGTGCTGTTCAACCTGTATTTTACCCCATCTTCCCTTAGCATTTCTCCCCCACTGGATATCAGCAGATGTTATAACTCTGTTCTTAAATTGTGTGCTGTTACTGTTGTTTCTTAGCAGGAAAATCTTAGGAGTGGGATTCGTATTTGTGCAGATCATTCTACCAGCCAGGTTTTGAAAACTGGCCCCAGCCACCATATAGCATGATGTTTTTAGAATCATGGGCATATTTGTGAAAGATTTAGAAATGTTTCCATGCAGAGTTAAAAATTGTTCTTGCTTGCATTTTGTTTTACTGTAAAGTTTGTATGGGTTTATGATTCAATGCAGAGATTAACTACTACACATTTTTCTCTTCTAAAAATAAGTGGTGTATTAGCCTTTAAAAATTTAGCTTGACAAATAATGCTATTGATACATCTTAGTATGTTCTTAAAATTAGATACTCTGAGCTTGGCATGGCCGTGCACACCTGTTGTAATCCCAGCACACTGGGAAACTGAGGCGAAGGGATTGCTGCCAGTTTGAGGGCAGCCTGGGCTACATAGTGACTCTGTCTCAAAAAAGAAATTAGATATTTTATGACACCCAGTAACACAAACACATTGGTAGCTCCGTTCATGAACTTTGTTCTTTCCACAATTCTGGTCGCAAACCGAGTTGGATGAGAACTGAATAAATTTAACGGTCAGCTTCAGAGTTGACCGTATGGGGAAATTTGTTTCAGTTCTCATCCAGTTCAGTTTGCGACCAGAACTGTGGAAAGAATTAAGTTCTTGAGCTGAGGTACCACTGTAACTTACCTTTATCCAACACTACATGGAAGGCATAATGCAGAATCAGAGAGAAATAAAGCAGTAATTGCAGTGACAAAAGAGAGAGCAGGATCCTTTTTCTAAGAGCCTTACTGTCAAAAAGTCAATAAAAGGAAAGGGCTAAAATAGTCCATATTTGTTTTCTTTTGGTCTGTGGTGTTTTGATTTGTGTTAAATGTTCCCATTTCCTTTTGTGGAATCCTGACATTAAAGCACTGTGGGATTTTCTCAGAGCCTCCCAAGAGCCTTGTCGGACTCCGCACCCCTCCACCTGCCCTGCGCGTGCGCTTCTGCGCGGTTCCTTTGCCGGGGCTCTTCAGGCAGGGCCCTGGCCTTGTGAGCGACAGGACTGGTTGTCTGTAAGTCTCCCTTGTGTATTCATACTACGAATAGAGTTTAACAGGTGTAATCCAAAAACGTCAGTTGTTGTTTCCAGTCCTTTTCCTCCCAGCCTTCATCAGCAAGCCCGCGTGTTACATCTTCATTCCGTAAAGGTCCTGTTTTGTTCCTTACTCAAAAATTAAACTTTATGTAATTCTTAACATTGTACCTTTTGAAATCGTCAGCGATTTGTACCAAAATAGATGTATCTCGAGACCATAATGTTAAGCGAAATAAACTGGACACAACAAGCTTAGATATCACATGGTTTCTTTTATATGGAAAGCTCAAATTATAAACCAAGAACAGGGCTGGAGGTACAGCTCAGTGGGCTAAGTGCTTGCCGCTGAGCACTAGGGCCCTGAGTTCGATCCCCGGTCCCGGAAAAAAAAAAACAAAACCAAGAACAAAATAAAAACAGATAGTGGAAGAAGGGAGAAGGCCTTTCTCAAATGGGGAGGGGATTAGATGTGGAAGACGTGGGGGCGGGAAAGGGTGAAGACAGGAATGCTGTGCTTTGTGACGGCTCCTCCCGAGGAGTGTAAACACTGTGTACCGGCAAGAAACCGTAAATGTGAAAGCAACGTATCTGTAGCTCCCTGTCCCAGCTACTTTCCCAGCTGCTCTACTGGGTTAGTGGAAAGGCACACGCATGCACTTTGCCTGGCTGCCTCTGGCTCTGGCACGCTTCTTCCTAGAAGCCCCATGTAGATAGACCTTAGCTCTTTTTCTTTATGGGTTTTTAATATCCCATAATTCATGAATCAGTCTCTGTTTAGATAAATGGGAACGTTTTCCAGTGAATTTTAATGTTTTTTAAAGAAAGGTCTTGCTAGCACGTCTTTCACAATAGTGCGTGTGCGTGTATGTGTTGGTGGTACTGCAGATTGTGTCTCCCTGGACACTGAAAAGTTTATTGTGGTAAGAATGGAAAGGATTTTAGTACTTGGCCTAATACAAACATAAATAAATGTGCTAAGTACAAAGATATTTAGAGGAAGTGAGTTTGTATAGCAGCTGGCAGCTAAATACTTCTTACAGGGTGTTTTCTTATTTATATACTGTGATAAAAATTAACCTATTCTGAGAAAAGGGAGTAAAGATATAATGGCCAGAAAAACATGGAACGGGCAGAGCATAAATGGCCTTCAGGAAATTCCTGATTCAATATGCTATCAGATTGCTGTGATGTGTTGTAACATAATTGATCATACGCTTTTAAAAACAGAATCTGGCTGGAAACGTAAGCGTGCATGTGCTTCCCTGTGCGAAGGGTTAAATCTGTCAGTTTGTTTGGAGTCATGGAGAAGAGGGCAGAAATTGTATCATTAAAACCGGTGTAAGCCACAATGAAACCCCGCCGGGAACGGCCCATGCAGGACCTCACTGGCCATTGCGCTATTCCCTTTTCTAGAAGGGTGGGAGTAACAGATGTCCGACGCAGCGTCGCCACCTTCTGGTAGACAAAGAGAAGGAACAGTTTATAAAACGAGTTTTTTTTGTTTGTTTGTTTTTTGTTTTTTTTGGCGGTACTGGGGATCGAACTCAGGACCCTGCGCCTGCTAGGCAGGCGCTTATTGCACTGAGCTATATCCCCAGCCCTATAAAACGAGTTAATGTGTGTAACATTAGTACATTTTGTAAACTGTTCATGAAACTTCACTGTGGTGTAGGCGATAATGTCAAGTCATGAGGTAATCTTTAATTCCTGTTGATGTGCCCATGCAGGGTTTTGTGTTGCTAGTGTTAGACTGTTCTATCCTTAAGAGCAATAAATCTTAGTTGATGTTAGGAAAGAATCAAAGTTTATTATAACTCTGTTCCAAAAACAAACATTTCCATGCGTGTAATTCCTGTTTTCTGTATGTTTTTGGAAGACGCTGAGAAAGCAGAAGGGGCCTTCTGTGTTTTACATTCAGGTGTGAGACACTGCTCACTGTCGCCATTCTGATTGCATCTGCTCCCATGCCTCGCCTCAGTTATCCCTGTCTTTGGAAATGTCCTGTCACCTTGGTGTGGCAGTTATGTTTTTGCAGAGTGGGCTGTGGTTTTAAGTCATGTCTTAAGCGGCTGTCCTTGGTGGCTTCTTTGTTTTGGTATTTCCAGTGTCGACTACTGTCACAGACACTCAAGTGTTTGTTGAATGAATAACATTGCCATAACGTTGAGGAGGCAGGGAGTACCCTACAGTTCTACTTTCTGGTTCTATAAATGTAGGTTCTATAAATGAGGATAGAATTAATCAGAAAGCAGTAACTACTCTGTATATCCTGAGAGTAGTAACTCACCCCATCACTCTTACTTGGGCACTTTAGGTATCTGAAGCCCCCCATGTTTAATGGCCCAGCCTGGGACAGGTAGGTCAGAGGTTGACACACTGCTTTATAAGACAGTTTATTTTCTTAACACTCTAAGCTGCTCAGCTTTTCACTCAGTAGAAAGACCAAGTTATGGAAATGAGATGTGAGAAGTCACCAAGAGGCTTAAGCTGCCATGAGACTTAGGACTGTAGGGAAATACACCTCGGACAAATTTCCCCAGAGTTGTCGTGACGGATGCAGCTGCTCGTTCATGTGCAGTGTGCGGGAGGCCTTGGAGGGCTCAGCATGGTTAGGGAAGGGTTTGTGGTGCTGAGATGTAGAATCGACTGATGGTTAACTGCTGTCAGAGCAAGAGCTGTGTCCATCACATTCAGGAGTGTGTGTGTGTGTGTGTGTGTGTGTGTGTATGTACATGTGTGTTTATCCAAAGTACAAGCTACTCCTTAAATTGTGTGCAAAGTCTTCTTTTCCACCCAGCAAATGGATATTAGCTGAGCATACATGTTCGTGATTACAGATTGTGTGAGAGTTGTGTAGACAGCTGTGTGTCTGCATAGCTAATAATTCGAGTATAGCAATTATTCTTACTCTGTTTTGTGTGGACCAGTTGGTTTAACCAGATGGTAGCATCAGTGAGGCCGGCTTGCTGTGTTTGGGCAGGGTGTAGGCTGTCCCAGGAGCAGCTGTGCTTTGTTGGTCTTGTCGGATTCTCAGTGATCGTGAGATGGCTGTAGTGGAGCACAGTGGTGCTCTGTGAGTGTTTGTGCACCTGTGCAAGGCCAGACGTCACTTCTAATTTCTGGTGTGTTGGTATTAAAAGGTAGGACCCATCAATGGGAGCAGTGCCTTTTGCAAAGAGGCCTGAGAACTGAGCTCCTGCCTTTTCTCTCCTGCCACATGAGGACATACAAGATGCCATCTGTGTCATCAGACAGCGACTCTTCTTGAGCCTTGATCCTGGCATTCCCAACCTTCAGATCTGTTAGGGATATGTTCCTTGTGTTTTAAATTACCCAGTTTGAATTATTTTATGGTCACAGCAGGAAGGAGCTAAGACAGGTGGGTTGCCTGAGGATGTGTGGTCATACTCGTATGCCTTTCAGAAGGAACAGAGTCCAGTTAATGTTGACAGAGTCAAAAGGTAGTCTTGTATGATGTGCATTATGCCAGGAGGGGTGGGTGAGACCCGGTGTTCCATTTGGATGAGCTCAGACAACAGGAGAACTGGACTTCCTGTGGGTGGTGTTAATCTAACCCTTGGACTCTGCTTCTTGATAGGCCTATGTTGTCTTCCCATGTGGACCCATGCCATTGAATAGAAAATGCAGCCTTTCTCTCTGGAGATATTTTGAAGTCTTTCTGAACATAAATTTTGTATGTAGAGTTTACAGTATTAAAGATTTGTGACAGCTTTGCTTTGGAGGAGATAAAGGCTATAAAGTAGGATTTAGATTATGTATTCCTGCAGGAAACAAGAGCAAATGGAAATATTCAATTTGGGTAGGCTGTGTCCTTTCTTTTGGCATTACACAAAAATCACAAGCATCAAGCACTGACTCAGAAAACCATTTATCCATGCTGCCAGGGTACACCCATTAGAGATTTTTGTTGAATAGCTGCTAACCTAGCATCCAGGGGTTCACAGTTTGTGTCAGCTGGAGCAAAGAAGCTTCACAGTGTGGGTTCTCATAGATAAAATGACTGGATTCACTGAGCTCTTTCTTCTTGTCCTAAGCCAGTTGTTTTACTAAGTAATGCAGTCTTGGTGTAGACGTGCATTTACGTGTGTATTGTGAGTGCTTGTTTGCTCACAATTCCCAATTCACGTCTAATGTGCCAGCTTAGTAAGTGACACTTCCACTTTCAAAAATGCCTAGATTTTGACAAATTATTCCCTGGCATTCTAATTGTAGGGGAATAAAATTACAGAAATATGATTGATTGGTTTAATATTCCCCTAACACAAAGCACTGTATTATTGGCAGTGTTTAGGAATTAATATATCGTGGCTCTAGTTGAGATTGTGTTCCAACTTTAGCCCGAGCCTCACAAGTGCTGATGTAGTTTATTTGTGCTGATAGCATTTGGAAACATAAATAACTAGCCAGGCTTTTGATAATTATTGGTTAACCTTGAGGAATCTGTATTGCACTGTGGTTAGAGCCTGAGGTTTTTGAGCCCAAGTGGATCTTGCTGGTAACCTTTAGTAACTATGTGGCCTGCAGGAGGTTACTTCCTTATCTCTGAGAAGGGGTCATGCTAGTGCTTCCTCATGAGCTGGTTGTGGGAGTGAAATGGGTTGTACAGGGCCATGCTGCCTGGTATTTGGGAAGTGCCCAATAAGTGTGAGCTATTTGTATTTCCTTAGATAATAACTATTTGGTGTTAAAAGTAGCAAAAAAGAGGACTTGAGGGACTGGGAAGGAGCAGAAAAAAACAAACCATGGTAAGAATCCCAGCGCTTTGGCAGTAGTGCTGTCAGTTTCAGATCATGGTGGTGCGCAGTGGGGCCGTGTGTGCGCAGCCCCGGTAATCTGGCCGATCTGTGAGAGCTCAGAGCCACCCACGGAAGCTTCGGCACAGAGGCACGGCCTGTTGAGCGTTCCCCGAGAAGGGATTGGTAGCATCTGGTATAGGTGGCTAAAGGCGTGAAGAGAAGAGGGGACTCCGATTTTCAGTTCCGGTGTTTGGGTGGATCGTGGAGCCATTAACGGAGCGTTAGGTCAGAGCGACGGTGACGGAGCCCCGATGGCGGCCTGAGCTCGGAGCCAGGCGCACCGGCTTCCTACCCTTGTTGTCAGTTAGTTCACCTCCCAGCCCTGTGCCTTTGTCTTGCATGCCTCCGTTTCCTCATAGGAATAGGATGCTTATTCCTTCATAGGCTTGTTGGGATGATTGCAAATTTTATACTTGTGAAATGCTTTGAATACTGTTGACCGTGATGTAAGGTTTTGTCATTGTCCTTATCTGGTTTTAACTTGTCACGGTAGGGGCCGCTCCGAGAGATAGCCTCATACATCCATGTCTAAACAGCTGTCTTTCAAATAACACTTCCAGCAAACATTAAGCTTTAAAGCAGGTGTCTCTGGTTGACATTTGTACATGTAGAATTTAGAGAGCTCACTTATTTGTTTCCTTTTATCATTTTTGTGATTATGCAGAAGTGAGAATGAAAAATTGGCCTTACTATTTATTATTAATTTGAATATTGTTCATATCCTTTTCAAATTTTTGTAGCACTTTCTGGCAGCTTAGAGGGCTGGGTTTCTATGTTGCCTGAACCTTGGGCGTATTGTCTTTGTCCACAGATGTTTCGGAGACCTAGATCATTGCCGCCAGAGCAGGAATTAGTGCCCCAAGGGCGTCTGTCCCGTGGGTGCTGTTTGTAGTCCCAGTGCTTGGTGGCTGAGACCGTGGGAGGCTGGTACCTTATAAGGTGTGGGGGTCCTGTGCTGTGGTTTCTGTCTAGATGTCCATCCCCGCCCAGTCTCATGAGGTCGTAGGTAGGTTTTTTCCTCGGTGGCTGAATCTAGAGTGTGAGACTGGTTCATGGTGCAGTGCTGGGATTAGGGTGCTGGGATTAAGGGTGGGTGACGGCTGGATCAGTCCACTCTTTGGCTGGGCACTGCCTCACCCCAGCAGACCGGGTGCAGTGTAAGGAATGCAAAGAGGGTTCTCGGCTCTCCGTCCCCTATTGCTTTTGCTGTTCTCTGCCACCATGGACTGTTGTCCCCCCGTCATGTGCTGTCCTGCTGAGCCAGCTGATTGTGCACTGAAACCTCTGTCATAAATTGTGAGCTAAATAAACCTTTCCTCTTTTAACTTTGGGTGTCAAATATTTTGTTTCAGCAACAAAAAAAGGAACTAAGAAAGCTTGTCTCCTGTTTCTTACAAGACTAGGCCCTTAAACTTTACTCTGATTAAAAGTATCTGTTGGTTAATATTTGAGCACAGAATTTATCCCTATAGTGTTTTGCATGTAAAATGTATTTTGCCTACTTGTCTGTATACCAATCCAATTTTATAGGAATGTAGCTTCTGTGTCCTGAATATCCTATTTCATTTAGAATCTTATCAAAATTTACTCATTTTGAAAAGCCTCATCACCAGTAGTAATGATATAAATGGCATTTGGGTCACAAATAATGTTCGTAGCTATTAAACTCATGTAATTATGTATAATAATATCAGTCTTTGACTACCTCGTATTGAATGAATTGATATCTTCTTAAAATAGTTGTCTTTTTGTAAATTACATTACATATCATTCAATACAGTTCTATACTTTTCCTATATATTATGTGTGTGGTTATACATACCCATAGGCAGTCCCTGAGTTGAGAGTTCCCACATGCATGTATTTGGTTTGTCATGATTTAAATACAGTAATAGTAGCCTCCCAGGAACATGGTTCACACTTTAGTTACCACAATACATTAACTGAATAATTAGATACAGTGCAAACTTCACTGTTGTCTCTTCAGTTCCTCTGTTATTATATAAATAATGTGTAGTGCCTGAGTGCCAGTCATGTCACTTCTTTCAAAATCTGTTAGTGATTGGTTACTCAGTTGATGCATTTAAAAAGTGCTATGTTTTAGGTCCAAAATGTTCCCCAAGTGCCTCATATTCAGAAGTGGGGCACTTAGGAGATAACTGGAAAATTTGGGAGTTGTATTCAACTGTGTGAATTGGTCCATTGGTGAATTCATAGCTAAATGTGCTGTTTCGAGGTAGAGCCTGGTTGGAAGAGGTGTGTTACTGGGGGTGTGCCTTTGGAGAGTGTGTCGTCCAGTCCGCTCCTCTCTACTTTCTCTGTCTGTGATCCCCTTCTACCATGCTGTTTTTGCCTTGAAGCCAGCTTCCCATGTACTGAATCCTCTCAAACCATGAGTCAAATTAAATGTCTTCTCCTTTAAGTTTTGTTTCAATGGTAGGAAAGTGATTAATACAGGTAGCAAAATGCGTAGTTGTGCTACCTTTTCATTTGCTAGTGACAGCACCATGCCAAATTGATTGAGAGAGCTGACCAACAAACATGAACATGTATCAAAGAACTGAAAAGCAATCGCGTAGGAAGTGAAATTAAAAACTGCCAATGCAGAAAAAGTACCTGCTGACCATGGGAAGGTGAGCCCTAGGTGTGCAGCCAGATGAACTTATTAGCAAAGGCAGATGAACAGGCATTAGTGCAGAAAGTTGTGACAGGATGAGATGTTTAACAAAAGCGATGCTGGCGAGAAGTGTCACAGTAAAGGAATGTGGATGTCTCTGAGGCTTTGAAAGTACAAAAAATAAAATGATGGGAAGTAACTCAAATTTAGAAACTAAAAAAGTGTGGCGGTTTTACAAAGTTTAGCAAAGGGCTGTGCAGTCTTCTGTGTAGTCACTTGGTATAAATAGGAGACAAAATTATGTTCTTCACCTGTTTTATGCATTCTGCCTCTAGATGGTGCCAGATGGCTAGGGAGTAGGCTAAATTCTGCACCTACTAGACGCTTGTAGTATGGTAAAATTAGGAAGACAGGGAGATCCAAAGATTGTTTTATTTTGTATCATACTGATCTCAGTGTGTTTTTATATGATAATATGCCTCATAAATATCTGATATGTTGACTCCTGTATTGGGGAAAAATGTACTCACTTTTACAAAAGTTTTGTGATCTCCAGTGTTATGTTCTTTTCTTAAGGTTAATTTTCCTTACTGTATATCACATTTCCCATGGTGAGTTTTCAGTCTAAGTTAAAGCTGCACACAACATTGTACAGCTTTTGCCTTGTTTATAAGCTATGTTTATGCATTTTCTTATACACTACTCCTGTGAAGCTTTAGCTGAGAAATGAAGCACTGCTACAGTAATTTGGAAATGAAAATTAAATATTAATGAAGTGGTTTAATAGTTACAGCATAATCAGTAATACACAAATTGAAAAATTTTCTGTAAGATCAGTTTCTTTGAATACGAGTTTAATGAAGAATACTAAAATTTCTCTGTGGAGATTCTCTGAATGTCTCTTCTGAAAGAAAGAAAGAATTAATATAGTATTTATTGCTCTATGAGAAGATTCTGAAATACTGACTGTATGTTAAACATATTTAATCCAAAAATCTGGAATCTTCAATACTCAGAAATCTGACAAGATACCAGAACTGGAAATTCTGCACCTAATCTCCTGACAGAGTACAGTGAGATCACAGACACACTAAAAGGGTTGCATAATATTACCTTCAGGGTGTGGTCAGCGGTGTACATGAGACATAAGCCAGTTTTGTGCTTAGGCTCAGGAATATTCTTAAGGTAACTCATTAGATGATAAAAATATTTCAAAATCCTAAAAAACCCCAAGTCTGGAACAATTCTGGTCCTTGGCATTGTGGACAAGGGCTACTGAATGTGTATAACTCAAAAGGTGTAAGAAATTTTATGTTCCCTGTTTGATATTATTTCCAAATTATCAATTAATTTTTAAAAACAAATAAAATTCTTGGTGTTTTCATGCTTACTGAAATATTTATGTGGTATTTTTTGGCATGAGTGGCATATTTTTATAATATTCCTATTGTTGCTGTTCTATTTATGTAAATGATTTTTTTGTTGCTCTTTATAAATTTTTGTTACACAGTGTGGGAGTTGATGTAACATATAAGCAGTATGATTTTGAGTGGTTCTATTATGCGAATAGGGTAGTACCCTGTTTTTTTTTAGGTCAATGTTATAAGATGTTCCATTAATTTAGTAATGTCATTTCAGAAAAATAAGACTACTATCACATTAAATATGCTTAATTACTATACAGCTATCCAAGTTTTGCAACACTGAGATAAATTTTAAAGTATTGTAGAAACCCCTTAGAATTGAGGCCTGAAGCAGAGGATTAGTTGAGGTCTGTGTGGAAGGCCTGGAGTGCCGAGTGGCGTCAGTCAGTGCTGTGAAAGACACTGTTCCTAGTCTTTGGGTTCCAGAAATCCTTTGCGTTCAGCAATATCCTAAAATATCACAGCGGATAACATGACTTTTGAAATTTTTGAGTGGGAGCTGTGGCATGGGAGAGAAACCGAGGATGGAGACAGGGGCTGGGCTGTACTTGGTGTTTCCCGGCTGTGATGCTGCCTCATTTCTCTGGGGAGCCGTGGATCATCCTGTGCATTCTCTAGTGTGGCCTTCACACAACCTTTTCCCATTAGTTGGTCTAAAAACATGCCTGTCTCTCATGGCACACCGCTGGGAGAGGTGGATTTCTTGATAGAAACTGTCAGCTAGGTCTTTTAGCCCCTTGTCTCCATCTTCTCTGCCCAAGCTGACTTGCCTAGTAGACGCTGGAATACAGTCCTTAAGCCAGGTTGCTGTGATCTGGTTCATGTCCTTGAATGCAGTTTCCACACTGACAGTGGTAATCGTTGTTATACTAAGTTATTCTTAGACCCTCACTTTTACTCACTTTCATTATACTTTTGCACATGGGTTACGAGTGTAAGTAAAATATTGTAGCATGTTGTATATGTGTGTTTTATATGTATGTGTGTGTTACTTGTAATGTCTTTTGTTAGATAGCAAACATGTTTTTCCTCTGTTAATACTTCTAACATAGTGTGAGGAAGAAATCGGGCTGTTCAGTGCTCACACAGCTGATGGTTTTGAAGAAGAAGATGGCTCCATAGTCTAAGACTTAAACTTACTGAGGGTGGTGGTGCAGTGGATTGAAGCCAGGCCCTCACATGTGATCCCTCTGCCGCAGCCTCCTGAGCAGCAGGGAGTATAGGCGTGCACCTCACGCCTAGCCGCTCTTAGGCGGTTTGACTTAATCAGCTTTGTCATTCATTTTACGTTTATATCTTTACATTAATGATATTCGTATTCAAGGTTGAGTATGGCTTATAGGGAAGAATACTTTGCTGATCATTTTTCTAAAATAAAAGCACAAAAAATAATAAGTAGCTCTTTGATGAAGTAAATATACTTACTAGCTAAGCTCCCGTTTTTCTTCTCTAGCCTTAGCACCTCAGTATTTAAATGCATCACAAAAGTATAATGATGGCAAACATAACTTGAGAATATTATATCCAGACTCTGCCTTTCTTAATATTCAATAATTGTTTTCAGATGAACCTCACAATTTCAATATATTGCTTAAAAGTTCCCAAAGAATTTCCTCTTCCTCTATATACTCCCACAGCAGATTTTCTTAGGTGCATGAGACATTGAGAACACAGGGAGGCGTGCCATAGTTTACAGATGGAGTGGCAGAAAGTACAGTAATCAGTGTTTACTCAGGTATATCTGCAGTAAATGCGCTGGTTTGAATATAGGATTTTTCCCCCGAATCTTGAACCTCGAGGCTCCTCAGATTGCCCCCTTCCCTCTGTTCCCCGCAACAGTGACTTCAGAGCAACTCCATGTCTTGAAGAATAGGTGCAGGGTGCTACCAAGGCCGCAGCTCCGTTCTCTTGGGGTATTGGCGTTTATTTGCACCCAGGCAGCACAGAGATATATTTTGAACTCTTTTAATTTTTAAAATTTTGAAACAGGGGTTCACTAATTTGCCCAGATTGGTCTTGAAGTTGCGGTCTTCCTGACTCAGCCTCCTCAGAGCTGGGATGGCAGAGTAGTCTACTGTGCTTGTGGCTCTTCCTGGGCCTTTCAGCTGAGTGTCCTGAGCCCTCCCGTTCTCTCTCACTAGCCTCACTTGTTGCTATGCTTTCGTGTTTTTTTTAGTTCCAAATTATGCCTTAATTTCTTGTCATTTTAGTTCTGTTTTCAAATCCATATTTTGAGGGATTCCAGCCAAGAAAATGCAAAGAAACATTTATTTACACTTTGTACATACTAATTCCAACAAGCAAGAGACAGTCCCATGGTTTCTAATCGCTACACATCAGTATAGTCATAATATATGCGGACCTCTGATCTTCTGACACTTTGCAGTGACCTGATGCTTTCACTCCTGGTCCTAATATTTGATTTTTTGAATAATCTTCTTGAAAATGACCTACACATGAAAAAGTAAATTATTGGATCCAGACACACATTGCATGCAGACAAAAAAAGTGTCATTTCTTTGCAGTAATAGAGGATTTTGTGTGCAGATTCATCTAGTAGCCTATCCAAGTAGCTAAAGGTAAAGGGGATTCTGCACAAGTGATACGGTAAAAAGCAGGTAAAAAACACAGCCACAACCACTCTGATGCTCTGGTTGTGTTTTCGCTTTCGGCTTGACTGACTTATGAATTGTCTGCTGGACTTGTGGATGTACCTGGATATGGCTATGTAACATCCGATCAGAATCACCAGCACGACTGCAAACAGGCAGCTGTTCACATAGTTAACTGCCTTATGCCATTTGAGTCCCAGAGGACTTTTAAGTTTCACACACTCGTGAATATTCTCCTTAGTTGGCTGACCATTTGTTAGGATGATGTTTGGCAGGGACAGAACAGCCATGAGCACCCAAACACAAACAGATAAAGCCTTTGTAAAGGTTACGCTGTACATGCGAGAGTCCCCAAATGGCTTTACCACCTTCAGATAGCGGTCAATGCTTATCAGTCCAAGAAACACAATGGAAGTGTACATGTTCGCATAAAACAAAATGGAAGTGTACCTGCATAGGATAGCCTTGAAGAACCAAGGTCCAAACCCTGCGTCATGGACTATTCGAAATGGAAATGTCAGCGTCATTATAAGGTCAGCCACCACTATGTTTTTGAGATAAAATATGAAGCTGGTTTTATTCCTAATATGGAAGAAGATCCACACTGCTAGGCCATTCAGCAGGATGCTTGCTATGAATAGAATGAGGTAAAGCACAGGTAAGACAATTGTGTCAAACTCATTGTGAAGGGTGATGTTTTTTCCGGGTCCATCTGTTATATTGTTTGGAGCTGGACTTCCTTGGCTGGGCAGCTCATTATCTGCAGGAGGAGTGGAGAGACAATACTTCAGTGCTGGGTTTGTGTGACCCACAGCCCACCAAGCTCCTAGCTGAACTGTTGTCATTTTGAATGAGTTCAAAGGTTTCCTCAGCAATTGAAAGTGGCCTCCCTCTCTTCACACCAGGATCCTTAGAGCAAAAAGTGGTATTTCTGATTCTCCTTAACAGCCTTTGGAAATTAAATATGTCAGTGTAAATTGTCCTGATGTTTAATTATTGTTTGTATCCTTATCGAACCAACAAAACCAGAGGCAGAAAATTGAAATTTCTTGTAACAAGAAAATAAAACAGGACATGGTCATCATTTCACCGTAGTCTTTGGTACACTCCTTCCACCCCAGCTTAAGGTGTGCAATCATCAGGAGCTGGGAAGGAATATGTTAGTGGGTCATGTTAAATTTTTGTCCATGACCTCCTTAACTTAGACTTCTTTAGGAACTGTAGCTGGGTAATCAAATAAAATATGTTAGTCCTTTTTTAAGTGAAAAGAAAATCTGCTATCTTCTAAAATTAGACAAAGTGAAAAGTAGATGGAGATCTGACATGGCAATTCTTTTAGGTACATTTTCACTTTAGTAGAATTTAAGTTGTAGGTAGTGTGAAATTACTGCAGATAACCTGTTTTGTGGATTATAATCATCTTTTAAGTATTATACACGAACTAATGCAGTTTTCAGTGAAATGCAATCTTTACTTGAGTATCTTCAAGTAAATGTTTCTATGTAGTCCAGTGAAACATGCTGATTTTGTTTTCTCTTAATATTTTTATTACAGAGGAAATTGTTAAATATATTGCAGGCCTGCTATATTTTTCTTGTTTACAAGTCTAGATCATGCCTCTTGTGTTTATTACAAGCTTTTAAAAATTTTGGCATTTGTGGAATTTTTGGTTCACATGATTAAAGGTGACTGCCTTACTACTGTATCTCACAATCAGTGGAATAGTTTAGGAGCATTTGGTTTATGTGGCAGCTGTGAAAGTGGCCTCTCCGATCTCCTTCTGTGGAATGTGCAGGGAGTGCGGTGGATAGGCTACTATTGCAGTGTGCTCTGGATCTGCCTCCACTTTCTGCTGATGCCTCCTTTCGCCAGGACCACTCCCAGCTCATAACTGCGCATGGCAGGGAAGCTCAGACAAGCCTGTTCCTGTGAGACGAGGAGCTCCTCTTGCACATGACTGGCTGGAGGGCGACTGAGCAGTCTGCTTGAAATGCTCTTCAAATTACAGTGCATTATAACTCTTCCTACTCAATCTTAATTCATACCCCCTCCCCCAGGGGGGCAGAACCTGAGCTTAGTTTAGTTTACAGATTCACCTTTTACAAGTAAAGTTTGAAGGAGAGTCATTTCTGGATTTTTACTTCTCACTAATAATTTAGCCACCTGTGTACATGACAAGCAGTTTATTTTTTGTACCATTCTTTGAAGAAGTAGAACAAGGTAGATACTTTTGAGGATAATAATTCAAAAGCAGGTTCTTAAATTGCTGCCTGACATGTAAGTCCTGGTCCTTCCTCAGTAGCCTTGTCCTGTTTCTAACTCTTTCCCTTTCTTTCCTTGCTGTGTTTTTAAAAACTGGTCTTCCTGGCTTAGCTATCCTTACGTAGACTAGTAATTTATACCTGGACAAGCCTGTTATAAGGCCTATAGTATTACTAGGCTTTACAGGCTTAAAACGCCTGATTCAGCTGCCATCTATATTTCTGCTGCCAGTTTCAAATTGTGTCTTGAATGTTATTATTTAAGCCTGTTTAGTTTAATATGTGTTGTACTCGTGGCTATTTCTGTTCCAGAAGATCTAAATCAGTATCAAAACCATTAGAAGCTTCCTAAGAAGTGCAGTTTTAACGAAGTTTAGATATCTGCTTGAATTAATTTATCTAGCCAAACTATTAGCAGTCACTTTCGTTTTACTCAGAATAGGCTGCTCTGGGAAGTAGAGAGCAGGTAAATTTTAATCAGAATTAAAAGTCGCATCTGAGAAACACAGCTTGAAAAGGAGAAGCTCCACACTTTATATACATAATCTCTTGAAGTGATGGCTGCGTCCCGAACCAATTGCAGTGCTCGTGCACTGATGTTCAAAGCCATTGTAAAGGCAAGTAGAACAGCTCACCAGCTGCTGTGCACTAAGCACGATGTGTTTCAGGTCTTGGTTCCCTGGATCTGCGTGCATATTCTGTGGGACAGAAGAACCTATCCCTCCATTCCCGTATTCCTTAGGGATTGTGCGTAAGTACAGTGTTATTATAATACTTCGATGTTTAATTATAAGAACTAACACTCTTATTAAGTGATAATTTATCTAGCAATTATGATTATTATTAAAACAAAGCCTTAAGTGAGAATGTCAAAAGGAGCATGTATACATATTGTGTCTTATAAATGAGATGTGCCAGCATGGGTGGCTTCATCGCGCAGTGGCTAGGGACTGTTCTGTGGCTTCACGACGCTCTGATGATTGTGTTTTCCTGCAGTACTTGCTTCGTTTTATCTGGGATTAACACTTGGGAATACAGAACTTCTTACATTAAATGAGATAAGCCCAGGCACAAATATCACATTTACAATGTAGCTTAAAATTAGCAGCTAAAGCCTATTATGAGCTGTTTTGTGAAATAATATGGTGGTTGAGAGAAAAAAGTAGTTTCTAAGGAGCATGATGAGCCGTCTATGTGTTACTCTGAATGGCTCAAGACTCTGGAGAGTTTTATAGGATTGATTTCTTTTTGGAATTAGGTCTGTGTCATGTTACTTTTTGCCAGTTACTCCCAACCTTTCCTTCTCTGTCATGGCCCCGAATGGGCCTAGAGTTTTCAGAACCTTTAGGGGAGTGTTCAGAATCATTTCTCTGTTCGGTGTTCCCACTCAGGAACATCAGTCATTAAAAGTTTAATGGCTTTGTGCAGTGAGGCAGGTATATCATGTTCTTCACATGTAATGTTTTTAATGATGATAGCTTGGCAATTCAATTAAGAATCAGTGTTTTTACTACGTGAAGAGTACTTTCTCATATGTTGTTTGTTGAAATGGTGTTCCTCGTACTGTTCAGTGCAGGGCTTAAGACAGAATAGTAGCTTAAAACATAAAAACCCATTTATTATTCTCCTGCCAGCTTCCCTCAACTCCTTTTAAATTAAACTATCAATAACAATGACACATAGAACTCTAGTTCCATAATAAATTATTCTGTGCCACATATGAGGGGCAATATCATGTGTGGGTGGGGGGTTAGAGGGCTGTGGCCGTTTCTGCAGAGGAAATGTGTATGTTCTCCTGTGTGAGCACATGTGTCTTTTGAAAAGAATTCATTGGATTTATAACCAGACACAGTATTAGCTACATGTGGGTTTTTTGAATTTTACATTTATGATTAAGCTCAAAAAAGTTCAGTGTCTCTCCTGGAGTAGCTATATTTAGATTTCTCACTAGGTGCATGCGGCTAGCATATTGGCCAATGAAGACAGAGAGAAGTTCTTTTACTGCACAAAGTCCTATATAATAATACTGTTTTAGCGACTTATCTTTATAAAAGAGGAAAGGAATATATGCATGTTTAGTCACTTAATATCTTTATAAAATGGAATGGAAAATAGATATTTTGCTGGATTGCAAGTGCTTTGATTGCAGTTCCTAGTACTTGGTGTAGGGTCTGTTTACTCTAAATATAATGTGCTTATTACAGTTGGTCTTGCTGTCATCACACTGTGGTGAAGAACCCTGGCATGTTTACCACTGGCGAAGCTGCTGTGCATTATTGCTCACTGGGGCATGTCTCTCCTTGGCACAGAATGTGAAAGTGTCCGCCTATGTCACCACTCTACCTGCTAGGCAGGAATGAAATGACAAAGTCGTGTGAATTGCAGGCTGTCCCCGCCGTGGCCTGGGGGCCATCACAGGTCCTTCTCTCAGTAGTTAGCAGTAGAGCAGGCAGATGTTGTCTTTTGTCTCCTTTGGTCTCTCTGAACCTTGGCTTAGACTATGGACTCTTCAGAATAATATGCATTTTGCTTTGAGTTTGAAATCCTTGTCATTTTAGAGATGAGATGGTGGCTGGATGGAACAAAGTTTAAAAGCCTCAGTTGCCATCCTTCATATTTGCTTTCTGTTTGTTTGCTTTTGAGACAGGGTCTCACTGTGTAGTTCAGGTTTCCTTGAACTCTCTGTGATTCTCCTGCCTCAGCCTCCCGAGTGCTGGGATTATAGATGTGTGCCACCACACCTGGCTTTGTATTTACTACTTAACACTTAATAAACAATAAGGATAAATGCTGATTTTTAAAGGTTTTTTTTCTGTGACCATTAAAACAAGGTTGTCAAGCAGTATAAGTTAGGTAGTGACAGAGTAAGGTTTTCCTTCCCATGGCTTACTTGGTAACTTTGTAAGTGTCACGTTGAGCCCCATTCTTCAGCGGCGATACACTGTAAGCAGAGATGCATGTCAGGAAACACTCGGGGATGACTGAGGCGTGGGCTCAGCATGGGTGGGTCCTGCTTTGATTTCTAGAGAGAAAAAAGAGAGAAGGAGAAAAACAACCCAACAGTTGGGGAGAGTTTTATATGTGCTACCTGTCAGTTACCAGAGAACACACGCGCCGCTGTGAACACCTGTGCCGCCGGGGCACAGCCTGCTTTTGTGTCCCCTCCCAGCCGGCCGTGCGGCGTCGCCCCTTTCTGTCTGTGCTGTCTGTCCAGATGCCGCTGTGTGACCCTGAGGAGGTTACTCGGCGTCTCTGTGACTCAGTGTCCTTCTTGCTGAGATAGGAATGAGAGTGGTAATACTGTGGAGAATTAGGTGGGACAGTCCATAAAGCGCTGCACGGAAACTGGCTTTAAGAATGCACTCAAGTATTAGCTTATTGGTCTTTCTCTTCTTGGTTTATCTTATTTTTTGTTTGTTTTGCTTATGTTTTTGATCTGAACATGTACAACTAAATGCATATATGATGGGACTTGTGTACAGTTGGAGATTGTTGCCTTTTTTGAAAAAGATCAACACGCACATTCAACACCCAGTTCTTGAAATCTGTGGGGTTCTAGTTCTGCCTGTACTCCAACTAGTTGTATGCCTTCAGTCAGTCAAATGACCTTGCTAGAGTAAGACTGACAGCCCCATAAAATATCTATCAGGACTCAGATTTACCTGACTTTATACTCTTTCTCACATGAATTCCCATTAAGAACTTAATATTATTTGAATACTTATTTTTAAGCTCCTGTACTGTGTGAAAATTATATTTCATCGAATCTCAACATTTTAGCTGGATTTGAGTGTCTGATACATGATTTTGGCTAAATAACTTGTCAGAACTTCAGATGCTTGACAGCAGTTCTGTGAAGAGGAGCTGAGATCAGAGGTGGGTGTTGTGGTGCGTGTGCTTGGTCCCTCTGTCCACGTCCAGCTCCCCTCACCTGTTTTCAGGCTTCTCCTAGGCGTGGTCCAGATGCAGAGGAAATACTGGGAACTGGTTTGTAAATTGGGCAGCTAAAGTAAAATATGCTTATGGCAGAGTTTTTCCCCAAGGGAAGTCACACAGTTTCTTATGAAATGAAACCCTGTGGGACTTTCATGTCCCCTCAGTCATGCCTCTTCTATACCACACACTGCTACAAAGAGACGTCAAGTAACCAAGTCTCTTTAAGTGCAAAGCAAACTTCTTTTGCCTCTTCGTAGTAATAGAAAGGCAGTTCTGTTCTTTTTCTTACTGTGTTCCTCTCATACAGTGCACATGCGGTTAAAATGATGGATGCAGTGATAGGAAAAATGAGTGATAATGTGATTAGACAGCCTATCTTCTCCACAGCAGTTCGGCTCTTCTGAGGATTTAAACGCCCTAGCTACGGCTTTCCTTGAGTCGATGTGGTAGGTGTGGTACGGGCTAAATAGGAGGCACTCGGGAGTATTTTGGCGTGTTAGCAGAGCATAGGCAGGGCTCCTAGAGTCCTTCCTGTTTCACATCCTCCAAACAGCTATAAGTAAAAACTACAGATAATAACAGATATAGCCAAAGATGTGGAAAGGAGGGACTTTCCGACATTGTGGGAGACAGTGTAAACGGACACTGCTACTCTGGAAGCAGTTTGACAATTTCTTAAAAAGTTAAACATAAATTTATCATATAAGCAAGTGACCGTATGCTTAGGTCTGTATCCACAGAGAGCAGTGAGACTGTGCCCGGGCGAAGACTTGCCTCCTGATGTTCATAGCAGCATTGTTCACGGCAGTTAAAAGCAAAATGAGCCTGAGCACAGCCTGGCAGGGGACAGCTGGTCTTGTCCCACAGTGGAATACTCCTGAGCAGGAAAAAGAGATACGGCTATCAAATGACTGAACCCGAGAAACTGCTGCAAGGGAAGGAAGCCAGACAAATGACCACATTCCATTTAGTTGAAGTGTCCCGAAAAGGCAAAGTTACGGGAGCAGAAATTGCATTATTGTTTGCTGGGGTTGGAGGTGGGCGTGGAGGTTAACTATGATAATGAGGGATCTACTAGGATGGTGAAAAGTGGATTATGAGAGTGGTTGCACACATTTAAAAATCACTTAAAATCATTGAATAAATTATATCATATACATTATACCTGAAAGTTAAAAGGGGTAAAAATACACAGAATAGAAGAGGTATAAAAACTCTCTAATATCTCACTGTATTATCATGGAGTTCTCAGTAGCAAGGGAAGAGTTCATAAAAAACACAGTCTTTATCCTCTACTTAATGTAGCTTGATGCAGAGTGCCTTTCGGGGGAGTTCTAGCTCTGGAATCCGTGGGCGCTGCTTAATGATCTGTATGATTTATTTAAGAGTCCCTTCTTTTGAAATTGGGTACATAACTCGGAAACACGAGATCTGGCTGGGAATCTATATTTTTGGAGGATCTGTATTCCCAGGTTCTATAATTCTTAATGAAATTATATGGAAGGTTTGGGATTTTAACTTATTCAGACAGGATATTTGGATTTTCTGGAATCAGATTTATTATTTGATATGGGGCATTTTTATTGGGATATGTTTTATTCTGCTTTGGTGGCTTCTAAGAACTTCCTTTTTTAAAAAATTACTTTCTCTAAATGAAGGTCTTCAAATGTAAGACCTGTTTTTAATGTTTTTGTGTTGTTTTGGTTTTGCCTTGGTTGTTATTTTTTTTCTTTCTTAAAAAAATACAAGACCTGCATAAAATGAGTGATAGAAGCAGCTGCGGGAATGGATGAGATTGTTCCGGGACAGTCACAGTGGAGTGAAATCACAGAGGGCTGATGACACCGTTCTAGTGAAAGGGAGTGCCTGAAGGGTGGCCCGAGAGCGGGACAGATTAGCAGAAAAGAGTCATGTCCGGCAAACTCAGGAGAGTCGAAGAAATGAGGAATTGTGACTAGTTTTGACCTATGGGGAAGTGAAGTGACGTAGGACAGCAGACTACTGCTTGATGGGACTCAGTAACAGAGAGGCCACTGTTCATCTTCTCTAGTGCGCGCGCGCTGTCTTTGTGTGTGTGTGTGTGTGTGTGTGTGTGTGTGTGTGTGTGTGTGGTGGGCGGGAGAGGAGGAGTGGCAGCTTGGGGCAGAAGCCTGTTGAGGGTGGGCTGGTTGAGTAACGCTGTGAAGTGAGGAAGTGGAAGTGGACACCGCAGTTGCAGACAGCTCTTTCATAAAACCCGTTACGGGAAGGGGAAGCAGTGGGGAGGGGGAGGCAGATAAGGACTGCTAGAAGATCTTGTTAAGCATAGCATTTAGTACTGGCCATTTTAAAATTATATGTTCCTAGATTAGGTTAAAAAAATCCCTGACCCCTGGCCATGTACAGTGTCACATAAAAAGCAAGGATTTGGCTCTCTGACCATCCAGATTCCTTTTCAGCTATGTTGCTTTCTAGCTTTCCGACCCTCCATTTCCTCATATATAAAATGAGTATGAGGATGTATCCACTCTGGGGCGTTTATAATGAGGAACATTTTCAAAGCGGCCGCACAGTCACACAGGGTTCGAGTCCTAGCTCCTGTCCATGTGGAAGAGGCACAGTAACATTTACTTAGTGCTTGATGGATGGGATGCAGGCGAGAGTCTTTCCTTGCTGTTTATGCTGAGACTCTCGTGTGGCTTGTGGCCTCCGGTACCCTCTCAGCAGGCACCTTCCATGCTTCTGCTGCTGTTTTTGTGCTAAGGGCTTACTCTTCCTTTGAGTTGTTTGGGCCTCATCTGCCTGCTCGCTCTTCCCAGTCTGCGCCCCACCTCTTCCTAGTGTGGTTGTTTGCTGCATTGTGGCTCTGCAGCCTCTGCATGTCCCGGCACTCACAGGGTGTTGCAAGGAGGATTGGCTGCAGTGGTAGTAAAGGGCTGGAAGCCAGAGCCCCATTCCCAGGCAGGAATCCTGTCCTGCCACCTACAGCTTCCCCAGCCCAGAGCTGATGTAACCTCTCAAGAATGTGATGTCTGTGGTGGGCCGTTTTTACAGCCATTGCTAGGGTGAGATGGTATCTCTTCTTACAGACCTTCTGTTTTTTTCCCTTCCCTCCCTCCTTCCATACCATCCTTTGGCTATTTTACTGTTTTTATGTTGTTAGTTATAGGCAGTCTTTATAAAATGAGAGTAATGGGAAAAGATTCACATGTGATTGATGTCTTCTTTTAGACTCTCAACTCAGTGCATGATTTCTTAAGCAATCCCCAAGGCAACCCTGTAACCTAGGTAGTCTTTTTCCCCTGTCCCCAAGTAGGAGAGTATGAAGTTCAGACAGTTCAAATAACTTGTCTTGACCCACACAGCAAGAAATGGGTAGAGCTGAAGTTCATAAAATTTTATCAAAATTGGAAGGCCAGTTCTTTTTATTATACTGCTATTGAGTAAAAACGAATGATTCTGGGATTTATTTTTTTTTTTTATTTTTTTTTTTTTTTTTACTTTTTTTTTTTTTGCGGTACTGGGGATCGAACTCAGGACCCTGCGCTTGCTAGGCAAGCGCTTATTCCACTGAGCTATATCCTCTGGGATTTATTTTGATGGTCAGTATATGGCAGGGAGTAGTATTGGCCAGAGGGAGTTGTTTGTTTTTCCTGCCAAGCTTATGCAGGAACTGCTCATCTTCCAAATTAGGGGTTGAAAGTATTTGGTCTGTACAGTGTTGAAAACGTCAGGAAACTTCACATAAGAACCCACATTTGGGTCCTATCTTGAGACATCTGCAAGTGTTGAGCACAAGCACTCCTGCAGTGGAGCTGCCCCTTCCTAATGGGGCACATGCTTTCTCTGTCACTGGGAGACTTGCCTGCTGGATCCTTCTGCGCTCGATACAGTTATGTAATCTTACTCACCTTTTAATCTTACGTGGCTACTTTTATCCTATATGGAACATCCAAAGTTCTTTGATTTTAAATACTTGTTTGTGTTCCTCTGTACCAGTACCATAGACTACTGCATTTTGTTGTTAGTGGTCGTCATTTAGCATGCTTTTAAAACTGTCCTCCTGGTACCTCTTAATAACTCTAGAAAACCTCTTGCAAGAGATTGCATTTAATTTCATAGCTAAGACATTATTGCTATAATTGAGCATTACTTGGTGTATAAGGCTCCAGATCTTAAGGAAAGAAAAAATTATAACTAGCGGAATAAGGACTTGTGTTGGAGGACAGAAACTTTGCTTTCTCCGGAGAAGGGTGATGGGAAGACTGAAAGGAACCATAATACCCAGGATCAAGGACCTGCTGTCTTGGCCACTTCATCTTGTGGTCCACACGGCCCTGGCCTGCTGTTGCAGGTTGCTGAGTTGGATCTCAGCCAGGATAGGGAATCACATGAGCAAGGCGTGGGAAACTGTCCCAGCTAGGAGCTGGCAAGTGTGTGCTGCCAGGCTATCCCAATGCCATAGCTCCCCCTCAGCTTCACCAGCCTCATGGCACTGCCTTTCTGTAAAGATCTAAAAAGATAAGTGTCAGTTAAATACTTTGTCCCTAAATAGAGTTGCTCATGATTAATACTTTGGATTTTGAATTTCACATTTGGCAGTGCTGAGTCTCAAATGACAGCCTTCTTGTTTGCTCTGTGGAGGCTCACGGCTGCAATTGTGCGCTTCACCTCTAAGGGGTTATTTTCTGACTTTCCTACTGCATGAAGGTTATGTGAAGATACTGATATGCAACCTTTAACTTCCAGTGACAAAGGTATAAAATCCACAAAAGCAGTTGGATACAAAGTGTTGCCTGAAAGATAAAACTTTTTACATTTTGAAGTCACTTATAGCCTGAGAATCTTTCCCATTGATGGGAAAGATGTGTGTGTGTGTGTGTGTGTGTGTGTGTGTGGTGGGGGGAAGTTCCAACACAGCTAAGGTAATAGCTCTTCCTAGCCCTGGGGAAATTTCTTCCTTCTTCCAAGTTACTTCATTGGTTGTGGGTTGCCTCTTTTTGTAATGGAATTAGGTCACAGTATTCATAGCGCATTTCATTAATGTGTGGAGTAGGCCTCCCGCAGGAGTTGGAATGCAGAGCACAGCAGCCTTTCATTCAGGTTTTTCAGGTGCTACCCTGAAATCATCTTTTCATAGTTACGCAGCCATATATATGTAAACTTTGAATTTCATGTTTGGCAGCATTGAGGATATATAGGACATATATCCTACTGTTAGACATATTTTGGGTAACATTTGGACAGACAGACATAGACACCTCTGGTCACTTGCATGCTGTGTGTGTATGTACAGGGGGTGTGCTAGGTAGTAACTGTGTTTAAACACTTTGAAGAGTAGGATTGTGTGTCATTGTTTTTTAGAACCTTAACCCCACACCTAGTTATTCCCTGTGTACAGATAAGAAACCTCAGCAAGACTTCATGACTTGCCTAATATCTTATAGGCAAAGTGAGTGTCAAAGTCAAGAAATGAGCTATAGTTGAACTTCAGCAGGCTACCTGTGTGCTGTTTGGTGGAAAGTCAGAAGGAGCCTCAGGGATGGAAAGTGTTCCAGCTCTGGAGTCCACAGGGACTCCACTGCCAATGTAAAGACAGTAACTTCCTCATAGGCAGGTGTCAAGCTTTTGACTCAGTGTGTGAAATAAGGAGAATAATAAACACCTAGCCTGGTTCCCAGAGATGCGTGTGAATGTGGTGAGATGACACGCCGCTAAGTCAACTACATATCTTAAATGCTGTAGTAATTCCTGGCAGTGTTTTTTCTGTTTAATAATAAAGCCCTCGTTACTCATTTGGTTAAATTTTACAGTTTTTGAGTTGAGATTTGTATTTTAATTTTCTGTTAAATTAAAATGTAATTTTACACATAGGTAAACTTTGGATCACTGACATAACAGGAAGCTGGTCAGGGAGGTTAGGGGCTGCAGTTTTCAATTGCCAGAGTAGGTGAATATGGTTTAAGTAACTAGGCCTTTAGAAAAATTCTCAGAATTCAAGATCCCTGGTGATCTTTAGTTGTTCAGCTATCATTGATGATACAGTTAGAGAAGAATGATTTTCATAAGCTTATGTAAACACTTGTTGTGGAAGGGTCACCTTGTGGCATGAGTATTATTTTTAAGAACTATGATTATATTGGATAGTGGGAGTGGGTGGTTGTCACTTTTACTGTGTTAATAAGGCTGTCACTACAGTTTCCCGGTGATATTATTTAGGCCTCTCAATAAAATGGTCCTAAGGCTTTCCTAATTCTTCCAATCGCACTGCTTAATCAAACTTAGTGTTGATTAAGTTAATGGGATGAGTTTTATATAATATATATATAAGTTCATTCTGTTTTATCCTTTGCCTTCATTGACAGATTTGGAATTCTCAACTGAGGCCTTTAACATGAGTAGATACTTTAGTTTTTGTGACCAGTCCCCCTTTCTTTCTGATTTTTCTCCTCTCATTAAAAACAAATACTCCCTGACACCCCACATATGTAGTAATGTTTGTAGAAGGTTTTCTGATATTACATATAATTCATTTCATGAATTATATACTTTTCTCCCAAGTAATTCTGACTTAAGTTTATTAGTAGCCTTTGACTTTTTAAAATAATCTTAAATGAGTGGGAGTATTTGAATCAAAATAATTCTAGGCTGCAATATAAAGATAGTAGCTTCTTCAACCAGGAGGAATGGGAACCCACATATTTGCTTTTCCCACGTGGATTTTCTGCGCCAGCCACGTTTCCTTACTTGATGTTCTCCTCTTGTGAAGCCCGCACTGGCTTGTCAAGACCCAGGCTTCCCTGCAGATGCCAAGACTGTGCTGACCCGACCCTGTCTACCTGCCCCATGGCAGTCCCGCACTCTCACACCAGCCCTTTCCTGCCCCTGGCCTTTTTCCCTGGAAGTCTCTTGCTCTTTGCTATCTGGTAGCAAGCTCCTCTTAGCACTTCGCTCAAAGCCTCCCTTGTTTCCGCGTGCACTGTGTAACCGCTCCTTGGTCCCCACCTTACTGTCTGATGCCTTATACCTGCACCTGTTACACTGAACTTTTGCAGTCTCCTGACTGTCCTAGTGTCCCAGTGTTCTTCACTCTCCAAAGCCTAACAGGCCCCCTGAAGGCGGAGTCAGCACACTAAAACAGTTTGACTTAATGTTAGATTTCCATGGAACTTGGCATCCTCTCTGACTTGGTGGCATCATCTTGGTAGGCCACTGCCAAGCCCCTACCCCTGATGAACGTCCTTTTCTGTTTCCAAAGCAGAGGAGCACAAACCAGGAAGGGTGAGAGAAGAATAGAAATTGTCAGCTCACTTGTGTAAGGCATGGCTGAAGACCAGGACGAAGGACACCCATATATTGAACCCTCTGATTTCTCTGAACAGCTTACTATAAAATGAAAGGGCCAAAAGGAGGGCCCACAAATTCAAATGCTGCCAGTGAGCTCAGGTAACATCAGTGAGGAAAGCAAACCAGGTATAAGAAGAAACATGCAACAGTGTCAGCATGCTAATAAAAGTCACCTAACAGCTGACAAGTGCAGGATACACAAGTCTGTGGGAGTGTGGGAGTTTGGGCGCTGTCTAAGAAAGAACTCCTCTAAGGTTCTGGCTGTAGTGCACATTTGTGGGGTCCACTTCCACCAGACCACCTGAGTGGGTTTTTATGCAAAGTGAGTCTTTATACAAAGTTGCATGAACTTCAGATTGTTCTAGTTTTTTCTAGCACATGGCATAGGCTAAATATAACTTGTGTGTGAACCATGACATGCTGTCTGAGGTAATGGTGGGGCCGCCCCAGCTCTTCTGAGTCTTTGCCAATTCTTGTGGGACCCCAAAACTTAGAACCTGTTATCTGCTCCTAATCCTACATTTTTATTAACTTCCTCTAATTTGACGATATTTTCTTTTGTGCTTCAAACTATTTTTTAAAGGTGACTCTGGGCAGTGTATAGGATTTTAGAACTTAATAACTTGTAATTGATTTGAAATGCATATTCCCTTCAAAACTTCTAGTTTCTTTTGTGCCAATGTATCAGATTAAACCATAGAAAAATGTTTTATAGTTCAAAGTGTTATCTTCAAGTGGTTCAATGTAATAGGTCTAGCACTTGGGGTTTCTTTGTAGTTAGAATCAAGTATACTTGGGAGAAGGGGTGGAAAGGTTCTTGTGAAAATACTGAAAATGAGCCACCCATGTGGGGCCCATTCATTATGTTGTCTTATGGCCCTTGAAGAGCGGCTTTACCAGGATTAAGCTCTGAGCTGGTAGCTGCAGACATTCAGCTTTTCTCACTGTGTCTACTCTTTTGGTTTCCAATACAGCTTCAGTTTTCTGTTGGAAGACTTACTGGAGAAAGTTCTTTCTGGTGTACTTGTTGAGAATAGTGTTTTGCTAGGTCTCCTATAAATTACGAACATTGAATTGATAAGACCCATGTTGTCCTGTTAGAGTCTGCCAGCAGACCCACCATTATCAAATAAATAGTAATAAATTTGATGAGCTAACCTCTCATATGAGTTGAATTTCACACTGTTCTTGTCCCCAGACCCCATTTTTTCTTATTTAAAATTACATTGCTTTTTTATTAAGTACCATTACAAAGCACTTTAAGTAGGGGTGTGTGTGTGTTATATGTCATATACATACATGAGACCAGGCAGATGAAGTTAATTTAGTTGTAATTTGTGGAAGAGGAAGAGGAGACAGCATGGGAAATGTACCATCTCTGGAGCTTGAGTAGGGAAGACCTCTGAAGGTTGAGATCCTCATGTGGCTTTGCTACCCTGAGTGTGAGAGTTGCCTGTTGCTGAGAATGTCTTCCAGGTTCAGACTAGCTAGGGCAGCCCTAAAGCGAGGGTTAGTGTGCCATGGCACATGATGCCGGCAGCTTGCGGCAGTAAAATCTCAGTTCTGCACTGGCTAGTTTTGCGTGCCTGTCTGATGTGCAATTTTAGACTATAAGTTGAGTACATTCCAGTTACAGAATGTATGTCAGATACCCGTTACCTTTGGGTCCCTGGGTGAAAAATAGAGCTAATACTGATTATGTTGTGCTGGTGGTGCTAGGCACAGAATGGATAATTTTTTCATTTTGTATATATTTTTTGTTGCTTATGACAATTTAGAACAAATATTTTAGATTAAAGGGAAAAAGAATTATTGATCTTTAACAGATACTACAGTTTTATTCAAAGTGATTATAACGGCATTGGTACATTGATATAGTCCTACCAACCAATGTGTTGATACCAAAGGTAGCAACTAAATACTTGTTAGATGGCACCCATTGTCCTCTTGGTCATTTATTTTACCAGACTCTTCGGGGGGTGAACAACCTACCTGTGCAGACTTGTTCCTCTTAATACTTATCAGACCTAAAGATTATAAATGGAATTGAAAATAACTGTGGCTACAGTTACTTTCTGGTTGCTTTAACGAAATATTTGAAAATATCCCTGCATGTCTAAAGGCTCCCTAATGTCAGAGTGAGCAGTCTGCAGAGTTTTTATCCATGCCCATGTGAGTCATTGTCTTGCTTAAAATTTTTATCATTCAAGTCTTTCAAAATGTTTGGTTAAAGTCAGCAAAAATATAATTGTGACTTATTATTTATTATTGTTATTTTGTCTTTTGAGACAGGGTCTCGCTATGCAGTTCAGGCTGACCGTGAGCTTACTTTGTAGTCCAGGCTGGTCTCAAACTTGCAATGATCCTCCTGCCTCAGCCTCCCAAGTTCTGGGATTACAGGCATGCACCACCATGCCTGGCTCAATTATTTAAAGATTGTATGTTCTTTAAGCCCTGAGTAGTGAGCCTATCCAGTCATGATACGTCTTCTTAATAAATATATCCAGTAATCAATTTTGCAATTTTTCCAATTACTCTCTTAGCCAGCTTATCAAAAAAGATTTATTTTTGGTTTTCATTATGACCTTTGGGTCAGACAAGTATGAGGAGGAACAAGTTTGGACAGGTACGTCATCCACCCAAGAGTGTAGCAAACCCTCAGCGCCTGCAGTCCAGAGGCGACTGGTGTCCGTCCACACTTTGTCTTATTGGCTCTCTCCTTTCAGCTTTCAGCCTGAAAGCCACAACTAATCTACATGGCGTAATAGGTGCAGACAGTGCAAGTATTCTGTGAGTGTCTGTGCAGGCTACAAAGCTCTGCAGGCTCTCAGCAAATGCTGCTCAGGCAGCCTGAAAGTCTGTGTTTCAATTCCATGAGGTACAGCAACGACAGCAATATTAAAGGTTCAGCAAATGCTGGCTCATATTTTTGATTGCCTAGGACTAACCTACATTATTGGCATATATTTAAATTTGTTAAAAGGTCATTGGATTAGCCAGGCGAGGTGGCGCATGCCTATAATCCCAGCACTCAGGAGGCTGAGGCAGGAGGATTGTTGTGAGTTTGAGACCAGCCTGGGTTACAAAGTGAGCTCAAGGCCAGCCTGAACTGCATAGTGAGACCTTGTCCCCCCCACTCCAAAAAAAAAAAAAAGGTCATTGGATTTATATTGCAGACATGCTATTGACTTGAGTAAGTTACTTAACCCCTCTGTGCCTCGGTTTCCTTTTTCTGCAAAACAGTTCTCCTAAGTTGGAATGAAATTGCCACAGTGTAGGCCTTTGATTTGAGCTTGGCATGTAGTGAAAACTCAGTATTGAGGTGGTGCTTAAGAAGTGCTAAAAAATATTACTTCCATTTTTTCAAGTGAAGAGGCTGAGGTTTGGAGAGGTTCTTCCAAAGTACATGAGCTGTACATTGCTGTGGTGCTGCAGTGCCCCTGCTATTAATGTACTTCTGAGAGGCAGCCTGTCAGTCCTGAGTGCCGTAGTCACCGCTCTTGTTCTGCCACTGCCTCAACATGACTGAGTGAGTGCTCAGTACTGATTATAATCCAGCATCTCCTTTGGGAAAAGTAGTAGTCAGAGTAACCCTGCCTTGATTGTAGGGCACGGTACACCCAAGACATCCAGTTATCTGCGCTAGTCAGGTAGTTTTATAAATATACAGTGCATCTATATGATTTTTCCTATTAAGCTCCCTGTAAAATGTAGCTAATGGCAAATAGTGAGTTTACTCAGAATTTAAAAAGTAGCAAATAGGAGCAGTGTTGGGTGCAGGCAGATGTGGTTCAAGGTGGAGCTGGGCTTCTTACTGGTATAGTAAATACTTAAGTCAGTTTGCGAAGCTGTAAAATAGGTATAAGGTGCATTCTTCTTGTGCTTTTTTCTAGAAATATCTGGCCAACTACACATAGTCTTGCCACACATTAAATTATCAATGCATGCTAATTATTACTGTTTTCATATTAATGCTAGAAACACAGTTTGTGCTGGAGAGATCCTAAAAAAGTAGGGTTAGGAACGTAGGTCCATGGAAGCGTGCTTGCGTAGTGTATGTAAGACCTGTGCTCAGTGCTTAGCACCAGAGTGAGGGAAGGAGAGGGGGGAGGGGAAGGAAGGAAGACAGGAAGGAGTTGATTTAGGGAGTTAGCTGCTTTTCAAATGATAGATACTAGGAATTACTGTATAAGAAAAACAATGGAATTACTGATAGGACTTAATGTGCTGCCTTATACTGAATAGAACTGATTTGGAGATACTTTTTTAAAAAATATATTTTAGTGTAAATTTTTTCAGCTTTGGCCAATAGGAACATTAATGAAACTAACTATGCTAATTAGGTGCCCTGTGGAAAGTCTGTGTTCTGTTATGCTTGTGTTTGCCATATAAGGAAGTGGAGGTTTGGAAATCATTAAGAAGTCAGATAGGAATCAGGCTTTACTTTTGGTCTAATGCAGAAAGTTTGAGTCTCTGTCTTTGTTTACCTTGACATCCTGCATGGGGTTCACTCATCTAGTCTTTAGTAACTTGTGCTCTTGCCTCTCTGCTTCAGTTGGTTATAAGAATCTCTTGCAATTGGTCTCTGCATTTGTATTAACCTAAAATTTTCCAACCCAGGGAAAGCAAATATTACTCATTTTCATCTTTCAAAGGAAGAATCTGAGATTTAGAGAAGTTGAAATTTGATCAATAGCATGGAGCTGGCGAGGGATAAAGCTAGGGAGGACTTCTGTTTGGCTCAAGCATTCCTCAGGGTTTGGTTTGATCTGTGAAACCTCAGTGCATCTCTCAGCTCATGCAGCTCTCGGGGCCCATGGTATTCTGAGGACCTAGTCCCCTGGTTCTGCCTGTGAAGGGGAAGAGGTGATCTTTGAGGAAGCCAGAGGCTTGCTCCGGTCACAGTGATGGCTTCTGCACAGTCAATCCTGAAACAGTGGTCGTTTTGCCGAGAATCATGGGTTTTCCACACTAAATCAAAACTGCCATCTTATGCCTGTGCACAGGGCATCTGCTCCAAGGGTCACGGGGGGCTCACCCAGATTTACCCTCACTTCTGTTCTCCTTTCCTCACTCCAGTGTTTGTTGGGCTTTGAGGGAGTTTCACACATTTTCCCCGTTTCTCTGTTTAGAGCTTACAAAGAACAAGTGACCATACAGCCTTCTTCTACTTTAAAATTCTACAACATTTTCTCAGAGTGTAGAGCTAGCAGGAAACCTTTTTGTTCATAAAGGAAGTGAAATGCTAAGACATCAAAGAAAGAAAAGTAGGCAGATGGATGGACAGAGCCTGAATAAGGGCGTTCATTCTAATGTAGCCTTCATCTTCCTCCCGCACCCCCCACCCCAGCCCTCTTCATGTACCCTCTCAGGTGAAAAAAATTGTACCCTCGGCATCTACATGAATTAGTTACAGTTTTTGACTAAATACTTTCCTAGAATTTTTTCTTAAATATAAAACTTAGAGTTTATATTGTTCCTCTGTCACCTCGTCCCATGTAACCCTGCAGAGATTGATGTCAGAGACAGTAGCTCATCACTGGGATTTTGCTGAAGGACTAGGAGATTATGTTTCCTTGATCCATACCTTTACAGAGACAGTCTTAACTGGGCAAAAATAATGAAATAAAACATCCACAGGGTAACTGGCTTTCTCTGGCCCCAACTACATAGTAATATAAGCCAGATTTGTTGCGGTTCATATTTCTAGTAAATTAGAATCCCAATGTAGAATTAGGAAAGAAAACTATTGCTAAAAATTTAATATTCCTAACAAGAAAGCAGATTCAACTTGAGAACATGATACTAAATTCTAGCATAGATAAATGTTAACCTAATAAAGTCTACCCTCGGCTCATACACCATTGAAAGTCTTTATGAAATCTTCATGCGTGCTTTTTGTCTTTCTCCCTGAGTGAGAATTCTCCTGAAAGTTTGAATGTGCACTAAGCTGTTGCTAACCTGTTTGTCAGTTGCCGGGCAGTTTTCTCAGTGTCTTCCCGACATGTTTCAACTTGATTTCCTACGGCATCAGAATGAGGGTTGCCCTGTTCTTCATGGTACAATGAAGAGTGAGATTCTTTTGATCAAAATGAGGCAATCGTGACTGAAGAAATCATTTTTCCCTGTGGTCTCTTTTTTAAAAATATGGATAGAAGTTTATGAAACATAGTTCTGTGTCTTAGTGAACAATTTTAAGGGGCATAATAAAGTAACTGTGGCAAAAAAAAGAAAAATGCCTGGTAGATGTGAGTACAGGAACTTTTCCAAGTTTGAAGGCACAGTGACGAGTTCACAGGGTCTGGCTGCCGCAGTTGGAAACTGTGAAGCACTGGTGGTCCCATTTCAAAAAATGGTGCCCCCTTGAAGGGTTTTTGTGTATTATTGTCAGCATTCTAATTTCTACCTTTTCTTCAACCCTCACATTTAAGGAAAAGTATAATACAGTCTTAATCATGGTAGTATCCCATCAACCATGGCTTTTAAGAAAGTAAACAATTTTTCATTTACCTTTCATCGCGGTGGCTGTCTGTCCATTCACCTGGCACGAGTGTCTTCAGGTTGAGACAGGCTTCTCATTTCCAGTGGAGAATAAGCTGTGAAACTAAGGTTGGCTAGGCAGTCGGTTTTCTGGCGAAGAATAAAAGGTGATCATTTTCTCTCTCCTGCCAGTGAAGATCCACGCTCCCCTACCCCTCTGAAGGTTGTCCTCTGAGCAGCCCTTTCAGACCGGCCTGGCCAGGAACAAGTGGTGCAACTCACTCCCTAGATAATGTAAATGACTCACGTTTAGAGTAGGTGAGTTTTGCAGACGGGGAAGAGCATTTCCTGAACCTGCAGGAATCAGCCAGCGGTGCTGATTCACCTGCAGAGCACACAGAGGGGAGCTCGCGCCAGCAGTCAGTGAAGGAGCGGGGCACAGTCTGCGGGTGGGTTGTAGGTATTAATCAGAGCCAGTCTCTAAGTCTGCCTCTTTTTTCCTTTTAGGTTTTTCTGATGCAAATTAGAAATTATGCATTTAAAGTCTTCGTTTGGTTAAATTTTGGATTGAGAGGAATACAAGTGTATTTCACAAGAGGAAAAATTTAAAAATACTGTACATATTTAAAGGAAAAGTTAAAATGTACATCCAGTGGTAGTTGATAGCTTTGAAAACCTGTAGTTCTAGTCAAAATTCTGATAAAATCTACAGTCCCATTTTCACGTATACACAAATATATATGTTGAAATATTTTAAATAAAGTTAACTAGTGGATAAGTTCACTGAGTTCTTTCAATGCTACTTTTTAACAAATACAACTTGTTCTTTTTGAAAAGCATCTTACGTATTTATGTAATTCCATCATTTTTTATCTGTAATTAACTTTAGAACTTTCAGATAATAATTTCCAAAGATGTTGTTATTTTCTTGAATGTAACATTTAAACAAATCTGTAAATTTTTTTTACCAAATCAGATCAAAAGTTATTACTGTGAAAGATGAAGAGAAAAAAAAAATAGTAGTGACAAGTGGAAGTATTCTGTAGTTAAGTTCATAATAGACATTATGTAGCAGTTACTTAGACCTTAATTGGAACATGTATTTGTATGACCTGGTTTTCTTTCTGTGTTTGTACAGAAAAATAAATATGTTAATTACCTATGTTTCGGTATTAAAATTACATCGCTTCTATAGTCCTTTTCTAAACAAACAAAAACAGACAACTGCAAGTTTCATTCTGTGAAGGGTGGAGAGAGCATGTTATGAGTAGATAGTCCTAGGAAAGGTCTCTGGATAAAAATTAGCCAACTTAATAGTGGCTTAATCTTATAAAAAATTTTTCCATATTTAAAACAGCTCATTTCAAAAAAAAATAATAAAACGGCTTTTCCTTTAGTCTTGGGTCTCATAGTGCTGTTCTTCCTTCTTCTCTGCAGACTTTTCCTTTCCACATCTGAGACCAGCTCCGTGCGTTGGGAACAGGGCTTTGCTGTGGAGCCTTAGTGTGGAAGACTTGCCCTTCTTGCCATGTTATAAATCATGATCCATTAATAGTAAATGATGCATTGTTCATAATTAAAAACTAATTCCAGAGCAACTTATAAGTCCTAGGAGCATCAGTTTGAAGGGAGGTCGTCCCTGGTGGCTGCCCTGAAAGGAGGCTGAGGAAAGAGCTGCTCTGCAAACCCTTAGGGTTGCCACCCTGTGTTTCAGTTGGCGTGTGTGAGTCCTAATGGGGAGCATATAGAGGCAAATATTAGGCTTATAAGAGTAAAGAGAGTTCTGTTATATACTTTGAATTTTAATGCATTAGTTGTCTAAGTTGATTTCATCTTATTAGGGTCAATTAAGCTTAATATTGACATTTTCACTTTAAGGAAAATGCCTGTTCAGCAAGTTGCTGATGGTTTTTATATAGTTTTTATTTTGAATTTGAAAGGGAAATGTTTTGGTAATTTAGGGTTACATGTTATGGTTTAACCATGTCTTTAAAAAAACTTGTGAAACAGGTAGACAGTATAAAATGATTATGGTATGCTCTTGAACTTGCAGACAGGGTCCTTCACGTATACTGAAGTGCCTCACTTTGTGGTGGCTGTTGGGGTGACGGGGTGTGTGTCTTGTCCTAGGGTGAGCCTGGGATAGCACAGAATAGGCCTTCCCCTTCCTTAACAGGTAAACTGTGTGTGTGTGTTTGCGGGGGGATGCCGGTAATCTGGCACTTCTTTGGGTGGTGGTGCCATGAAGTTTTGTAATGAAAAAGTTAACATGAGGCAGGCTTTATATGTTAGACTTCAAGTATTTTATGCCACTCTCAAGTTAGGACTTGTTAAAGCCGATCGTACCTAACATTCAAAAAAGGGAAGTAGTACACGTTTAGTCATGAAAAAAGTGTAGTGCTTTGACAAAAAGAGCAGTCAGCAACCAGTGCTTAACTTTGTTACTGTGCCGAGCTGTGAAAGGTAAACCTGGAATACTTTTTCTGCTGATTTCTATAGCAAGTCTCATATTTCATAAAAGCTCCAGGAGGATTTATAGCAATAATTAAAGTTAAATGCAAAGTAACTCTTTTCATAATATTGTTTAGTCATTACAAATCTCAAATTTATTTTGACTATAGGACAACATCCTCTGTGTATTTATGTTTCTGCCACCACAATGCTTAGAACAGTTTTTTTCTTTTTGGAGCTAGGTAGAATTCTGTTGTTGCTGATGTTATTTTTAAGAACTTCAAATTTATGTACAAGTCAAAAGAACTTTTTGACTGGATTCTTATTTATTTACAAATTATTAGCATTTTAAAAGTATGCCTCCCCATGTATTTGGGGAATGTGTTTGAAGTGGCAGGCATTGTAACAAATGTATCACCCTTCTGCTTCAGCATGTATTTCCCAAAAGCAAAGATCACTTACCTTATCACACTACTATTATCAGCCTGGGCATTAATTTTGAAAGGGTAGTATTTAGAAGTATTGAAAAGTTTGCATTAAAGTTTGCCTGAAAAAACCTGCCAGTTTCCCAGGAGTGTCTTTTATGAATTCTTTTTTTGGTCTGGAATCTACTCAGTCCTCACATACTGCTTAGTTTTATGGTTTTTAGAACCTTCTATTCCTTAGTTCCCTCTGCATTTTTTGTCTTTTCTCTTAAATCTTCTTGCTTTTGAAAATTAGTTTTTGTCTAATTTGCTAGGTCCATCCTGAGGAACATATCCAAGAGGATTCTTATCTATTCCTGAGGCAGTCAGAACATACTACATTGGGGTCTACATTGAAGTTTACATTGGGTTTTAGAGTTTTGAAGTCTAATAGGAATCTACAGTTTTGCTTTTGGATATAAGCCCAGTTCATAGACAATTAGTTGAAAAGTCAGTAGGACCAACCTCACTTTTTCTTTGAGGTATTTGGATGGCTCATGTAACTTCTCTTTAGTGTGTACAAGATAAAGATTCTGGTTTCATCACAGAAATTTGGACAAGTTGCTTATAATCTTATTTACTTAAAAATATATTCTTAAAGAGAATAAAGAATTGAAGGAACGAAGGTATTTGTCATATGATCCCAAGAATTAGAACTAAGTAAGGTCACTGATAAAATTTTCTCCATTTTCCAGTGAATGTTTTACCACCAGTCCTCACTGTTTTGGTGTTAGAAACTGGGCATGTGTATCACCAGGGCTCACCTCGACCTCCCTGTGGTTTCCCCATGGCACAAGCTTTCTTCTTCTTCCCTCTTTCCTTCTCTGTGCTGGTCGGGACCTGTCCAGTGTCCCCTTTCCAGTGGTGGAAGGCATATATCATTTGTGTTATAATCTCATCTTCCTGTACCACTAGAAACTCTTTAAGAAAAATGCTCACATAAAGGACATCACAGTTCTTTGTAGTACGCCACTTGAATTACAAAAGAAAAACAAAGATCTAATTGAAACAAAGCTCTTGGTAATCTGCCTGACATACCCATGTCTTTTCCATACAGCCAGAACATGCAATGAGAACCGTGGTAAATTCTTCCCAATATATCACTATTCTATCTCTGTACACAAAGTCATTCTACCTGTGGCTCACATCCAGTGCGCTTGTGCTGTGTATAATTATTACAAACCCTTTAATATTCCTTTGATGAGATTCCTATCTTTGGGTCCTTGTGCTTGAATTACTATATTTAATCTGACGCTTGAAATGATTTGTATCTATTAGGTCTGCTTTACATAAAACACTTACTCTTCTGGTATGAGAACTTTATTTATAATGGCCGATTAAAGGGGAAGGCTGGTTTGCAGCTTGAGTCTGGAGATAGGCCTGTGTCTGGCTCTTGTTCTCTCAGTGATACCCCTAGGCTAAGGCATCTTGTCTCTAGCTGTGGAACTCTTGTTTGCCAAAGGCAGTGTTGGGCTGGGATAGAACTGGTCACAGCGGTCAGGGGGACTCTAAATTACATCTCAGCTTCCCCATTTAGTAGGATTTTATTTGGAGCAAAGTTGTTAGTATACTGGCACCTCAATTTCTTCTGGAAAGTGAGCATGGTAATGCCTACATGCAAGATTGTAAAGCTTAAATGTGATAATATATGCAAGTCAGTGCCTATAGTGTTTAGAACTTGGTTGGAATTTAGGGAACAGTAGCACGTTTTTACTATTGGAAGGCCAAGGGGGAGTAAGTGAATGAATGGAGGCTTTTCATGCAGAGTTGGAGTAATTAAACAGGAGGGCCTCAAGTTCAAGCCCAGCTTGGGCAACTTAGTGAGCCACCTGTCTCAAAATAAAAAAGGGCTGTGGACACAGCTCAGTGTGAGAGCCCAGGGTGTGTACACACACACACACACACACACACACACACACACACACACACTCTCACTCACTCACTCACTCACTCACTCACCCTATGTCTCTCGTTCCATATACAAGCGTGTGCTCATATGTCAGTAACACTTCAGTTGTATTTAGAAAGCTCTCAATTTCCCTCTAAGGATGAGCAAAATACTGTTTCAAATACTTTTTATAATCTTTCTTGAAAATTTTCATTGCTACAGAGGAGAAAATTAGGACTTTGTACTCAAGACTATCTGAAATTGTGGGAAAGGGTCTGTGGGGAGACAGGAGAGGTGGTCTCAGCAGGCCAGTGCACTCAGCTTAATTCTTTACAGATCAAGTATTTCTTGTTTTAAGAAAAACAATTGCACAGTTAAATGGAATAAAAAGATAGACAAAAAAGATAGACAAAAAGATCATATGATATTTAAGTTTAATTCACTAAGCTAATATTTTAAAAGACAACTATGAAAGAATTCAGATACATATTTGATAACATTTTTTGATATGTACACAGTCATGTACACCATCCTACTTTTAAACAGAAGTTCAAAAACAAAGATACATCTTCTGTGCTTCAGGGTATTGAATTTGTAAGTTTTGAGTTTTACTACAGGAATAGCAAACGTTCATATGCTGACTGAGGTATAGGTTTCTGTTTTAAAAAATTGGCCTACCTATGTACTATAAGTCTTTTTTTAGGCGGGGGGTACTGGGAGTCGAACTCGGGGCCTTGTGCCTGCCAGGCAGGTGCTTGTGGCTCAGAGCTATATCCCTGGCCCTTTCTAAGTCTTAAATTTAGTTTCCTTTATGTTTTTTATCTTTCCTTTCTCTCCTGTTATTCCCCCTTCTCAGAACCTTCTTTCCCTCCCCCCACTTTCTCTTGCTGTTCCCCAGCTCTTTCTCTTCCCCTCCCCTCCACCCACCAATAGGTTACACTAGACTAGGTGGGGGCAGTGCGTCAGAACCTCAGGTGACAGGAATGTCTGAAGCACTGATACAGCTGTTTTGAGATGTAGGTTCGTTCTCCTGTCCACGTGAGTCCACTCAGCCGAGCGATAGGGGCCTGTGCTCTGCCCTTTCAGGTGGGACGTATTCTTTCTGAGTCTCTCAGTATAGGAAGAAACTATTCTACTTCTTCTAAAACATGTCTAATGTGAGAGCTGCTGTTTCTCTGTGGGACTCTTAACCTGACTTGTGCTTTATGGAAAGAGAAGTGCTAATTTGTGCCATTCACAAACAAGAGCTCCATCCTACCATCGTCTTAAATTTACCAGCAACCTTGTAGTTGTAGACTCATTATATTTGGTCTCATTAGAGGGATTCTGTTCCTATTTCCTCTCTGAATCTCTCATTCCTTGATTTCCAAACATTTTCGCCCTCTCCCATCTACCTCTGTCCCTTTTTCTGCTGTTTATAAGACTTGTGCAGTGTGGCCTCCGTGAGTCTCATCTTGTTCCTCTGTAGCTCTCCTTGTTGCAGGAAAGATCATTCCCTTGGCCTGTAACGTGCCCTCTCTGCAGCACTCCGGTCCATGTTTTGTCTCTGCAGTTTTGACTGTTGGAGCCCTGGCACCTCGAACTCAAGATGCAGTACCACAAATCTGTGTCTTTGCCACCTGTCATCGAGTTTAGTAGTCTTCTCAGCAGCTGACTCTCCTTTGGAGACAGGAATGCAGACGTTATAATAGACTCATCAAAAGGACATTTGGTGTATTAATCATGAACTTTTTCCATGTAGTCTCCCACTTCCCGTCTTGCACTCTAAACTCAGAACTTCTGTCTCGAAAAATGTCTTTAATATCCATGCAGATTTTCCCCTTGTGGCTGCTGACTACGTAGATGGAACACTAATTGACCGCCTGGCCTTAGTGTTAATCCTCGTGGACAAGTAATTTTCACAAAGCACGGCCTCTGCAGCATCATGCCCAGCCTACATTTTAGCTTTTGACAAAAGCATTTAATACTAGGGGTGAGGGTAGTGGCACATGCTTGTAATCCCAGCTGTCAGGAGGCTGAGGCAGGAGAATTGCTGGGCGTTCAAGGCCAGCCTGGAAAGGCATAGTGAATTCAGGAACAGCTTGAACCGCATAGTGAGATCCTGTCTCAAAAACACAAAACTAATATTAACTAAACTTAAAAAACAGCTCTCAATTGTGTTCTGAATGCACTTGTTATAGCAAAATTGGTATTTTTTTCTTTTTATTCTTTTCTATGGGTCATTTATGGCTGTGTTATATCTTCCCATCCATAAATTCTGGAATTTAGAATTGTGATTGCTAGTCATGAAGACCCATCATTTTGTGCATGTGATTTTAAGGTATCTCTAGTGTGTCTTTTCCTTTTGGTAAATTATTTTATTGTACTAATCAGGTACTTTTCTGTTGATTGTAATATAATGGGATAATGTATTTATATTTACGGAAGATTTTGATATTGAAATTTTATCTGGAAATACATACACTAGCTTTACTAACCATATTCAGAGGATATTGAAAATATTATTAGAGATAAAATATATAGGTTACACTACCAAGCATAGATTGTTAATAAACAAGTGTGCTTTTGATGCAAGTAACCTAGTGTCTCTTTGTAATTATGCAGTGTACTCAGCAGAGGTAATATGGATTTACTGACATCTCTAATAGTAATGGTAATTTAATTCCTTAAAGAGGATGAAAATCACACATCAAAAGTACTTTATAAAGGAGAAGTTTAGAGATTGTAACATGGTACAGTTATTTAACCAATATCAACAGTGGCTAGTTTGTCACTAGCATTTTGTCACTAGCTTTTAAACTGGTATGTTCCCTGTCAGTAGCCTCAGAGCCACACAAGCATTGCTGAGTGACCCTGCTTTATTATAGTCATTCAGTAGTAAACTCGGACACACCATTGCTTCTCAGACCCCTGCATGCATAGTGGAGGGCAAGCGAGGGGAGCTTTCCCTTGCATTTCAAGAAGTTGATATCATCTTCGGATCATAACGATAACATTACTTCCTTTTTTGCCTCTCTAGTACATAAAAATTAAACCCTTTTGTTTGATGAAATATTTATTAATTACACAATGAGGCAGCCTCTGCCATCAAAAGTATATATAGATTATTTAAGAGTAGGTTTGTATTTCAGCAAATAATTACAAAGCAATGTGGTAAGTACAGTAATTGAGGTATGACAACATGCAGATGACGGAGTGGTTGATTTTGAGGTGGTAGTGGGAGATGGGCCAGATGAGATTCCACAGACCAAGTGATGGCAACTTAGGGTTTCACAGAAGAGTAAGTTGCTAGGTCATGAGAAGGAAGTGTACATGTACAGCGCCCCAGGGGCAAAAGCGTAGCATATCCTGGCGAGTGCAGTTTTATACAGCTGTATAAAGTCGGAGGAATGAACAAGCAGTTAGCAAATGTTCCAGAAAGGTAGGTGAGTTCTGTGGCCTTTGGGACCTTGAGGCCACGGGAGGAGGGAAGCCCGAGCTGCACGTTGCGGACTGTGCTGGAGCTGGCGACATGCACGTTTGCAGAGTGACTCTCCCTGTGTGTGTTTCCTCCAGCTAGTATAAATTAGCACCTTTAATTCCAGAAAACCACATTTCCCTTTAATAATTATTTTTAACCCACAAAGGGATTCAGGAAAAAATAGAAGTAAATAAGAATAAGTAGGCTTTGAAAAAAATCTTCTAATGTGGATATTACTGCTTGTGGGTCAACAACTACATTTCTCATATGAACCAGGGATAGCACATTATACTTAAAACATCTGTAATCCATGATCTGTGGGAAATACTTTGGAAGATATCGAGAGAACTTATCTACCTTTTAAGAATGTTAACTATCATCGGGAGATGCAGTCAAGAACTGCAGTTAAGTCGTAAAGGGAAATCTGTGATGAGGAACTTAATATGCACCCAAAGAGTGGTGGTGTAGTTATTTTCAATCAGGGTGGTAGCGTTGGACTACAGACACTGTGGCCCAGGGAGGCTTTGCCGAAGAGCAGAATGTTTTCCTCCTCAGCTTATAGACACTGAGAGTGTAAGTGGATGATTTAATGTTGTGTGTACCTCTGGTAGTGTACTGTTGAAATACAGAAGAGGCTCTTTATAATCCTAAGGAGAAACTTCTTCCCCCAGGATTTCAGAGAGTTTTTTCAGCCAGTTGGAATACTTATAACCTTCACACCTAGCCTCTGTTTCAACCCCTCGCTGTAGCTTTTATAGATGAACTTTCAAAGCCAGGGTTTGTTTATGTCAGAAATATTAACATTTTAGTGCTATAAAGGAGGTAACATTGTCAAAATTATATGTGAAAGACTGTGAGTTGTTTGGAGAGGAGTTTTTTAGGGATGAACAGTTCTTAATGTTTCCCGAAGTATTAATTGAATCTCCTTAAAAAGGTGACCCCTAGTGGTCATTTGCTTTCTGTTTGTTGGTTCCTTGTGCTTACGAGTAGATGTGCGAGGAGTTAAAGTAGACAGCCTTTGCTGTCTACTAGGATCATGTAAGAAAGCATGTGTTACGGTATTTTTTCTTTTGCTCCTTAATTTTGATTTCCAAATCAATGACCTCTGAAAGTCTCATTACTAGATAGAAATTAGCCCCATACCCAGTGGTCAACCTAGGGTTATATTGTCTGTCTGACTGGTGCAGTGCTCTTGGCTTGAGGCTGTGGTCTTTCTCCATTTCACACATGGCAGTCTCTCTGTGAATTTTTTACATAAGAATATGTATATTAAAGGGTCCATACAAATGTTAGTTGCTGCCAAAAAGAGGGTTGTTTCTTTAGCAATGAATAGTTGATTCTCCTGTCGGCAGTTGGTCTTGTTGTTGGTCTGACTGTGAGTGTACGGTATTCTGGCAAAGTGAAAAGGCGCGAAGCACACAAAGAATACCACCACCACCACAAACACTTTCCCCTCCACCTTCCTGTTATTTTTGCCATCCTTACCTCTCAACCTTTTATAAGAACTGTACACTTTTGTTGCAATTACTGTGTAAAACAGAAGCATCAGGACAAAAACAGTCCAAAAAATAAACTGGCATATGTAATTGACCAGTTGATGCCATTGCAGACCCAGAGGGCCTTTCAGGGATGCACACTTCTTCACAGATGATGGTGTTGCTACCTTGTTGCTCAGGATCATGTTTGGCAGGGAGATGAGGAACAGCAGGAACCAGATGAGGGTTGAGACTACTTTTGCAAAAACAGGTTTTTTAATAAAATATCTTCCGAAAGGTCTGATGATTTTGAGGAATCTGTCAAAGGCTATGAGGCCCAGCAGCAGGATGCCTATGTACATGGTTTCGTAAAAGATCACGGCAGAGAAACGACACACGAAAGCTCTGAGTTGCCAAGGTCCGAGCTGTGAGTCGGAGAGGATTTTGAAAGGAAGCATGAGTGTCATCAGCAAGTCGGCCACCAAAGTGTTCTTCAGATAGACAATGAAAGTGGAGGAACTGGGGATGTGAATGAACGACCACAGGGCCAGAGTGTTCAGCAGGGTGCCCGCCAAGAAAACCACGGTGTAAAGGACTGGGAATACCAGCCGTGTCATCCGAGTGTCTCTTGGGCACCGCTCAGACCAGTTAAAGCCCCGCGTCACTGTGGCATTGATCATTTCCAGTGACATCTATTACAAAGAAACACATACACAGAGGAAAACAAAAAGACCTTCATGATGGCAAGCGCTACTTTAAAAAAAACAAACTTTAGATTTGTTGCATATTAGCACCCTGCACTCATGCAGTAAATCTGTTGGCAACACACATATTGTTTCTGGCTACAAGTTTTAAAGCACATAATACATTGTTGGTACTTTTAGTAATATCATTACTTTCATACCCTTGTGAAATCTAAACAACAGATTCTACCTCTTTCACAATTGCCATTTTTAAAATGGCTGTAAAACAAAACTAAGTGGTAAAGTAATACTTGCTACATGCTGTATCTTATATACTGTAATTCCTTTATGCTCATAATCTATGGTTTCTAGAATACTAACTTTAAAGCATTTTTTCTTGAGCATGTTCTGCCTTTTAAAAGGAAGCACATTTATAAGAAAAATTGAAATTCACCTTCATTTATGAAGATACTCAGCTCTGTATCTTCTTGTTCCTGCAGTCATTGATTCGTCCTGAGTAGAACTTCTGAAGCTCATGTTCTCCTTTCTTATACTGAGTTTCCTTCCTCATTTCACTTGTGTCCTTTTGTAATATGACCTAATAGAACACCCTTTGGAAGTTTTGCAAATAAACTGTTTTATTGCAGGCTTATTAACTGTTAATCTCTAATCTGAATAATTTAGTTGCAGTTATCTTTGTTTTCTCATAATAACTTTACTGAAGTTGTATCTTTTTATTGTACATAGTTAATGAATATTTTGAGTTCTTCTAGTATATAATAAGGATGAAAGAATATAGTCCCAAGCTAAAATCAAGTGGGAGATGATTTGGCTCTAAATCAGAGTCATCTTTTGCATACTTACAGATTGCATTTTTCAGAAATTTTTGTTCACAAGGGTGGCCTGCTTTTGTTGACTTTTTTTTTTTTTTTTTTTTTTTGGTCTTTTTGAGACAGGGTTTTGCTATACAGTTCAAGCTGGCCTTGAACTCAGTTTGTAGCCCAGGCTGGCCTCAAACTCACAGCAATCCTCCTGCCTCAGCCTCCCAAGTGCTGGGGTTACAGGTGTGTGCCACCACATCCTGGCTTTTGTAGGCTCTTCTTTTTTTTTTGTAGACTCTTGTTTTAGTCTTTTGATCCTGGGATTTCCGAAAGATAGTATAATGTTTTCTAAGTGGTAGGGTTCTTAGACCCGGATTTTTGAGGTAAGAACCCTAAATCCACTAATTCTTTGGTATTAGATTATTGACAAGTGATTTAACAGCTCTGCATCTAAGTATTATTGCTTGTAAATGTATAGGAAAATATTATCAACATCATAGCATTGTTGAGAGGGTGAATTAACTGTGTAGAATTGTGCTGAGCACACAGAAAGCACTAAAAATGTTAGACACCCACAGCTGTGGTGCACGAATTGCACATTTGAATGGAGACATGATTTCACTTACTAGTAAGCTATTTTTAGGAATCCTTTGGCATTGTATTTGAAGTACAGAACACCATGGAGAGTTCATGAATTGTTTGTATGCTAAAGTCTTTAGAATTAGTATTTCTTTTCCTTTCCATCTCTTGGAACATAAAGTTGTTGACTGTGAGGATGTGCTTCCCAGATAGGTGAAGGGAGAGGGAAACTAGGAGGTCTGAGGGGACACGCACGCTCACCACAGTAGGTTTCATTTCCTGTTTCTGGCCACCAGTATGACCATAGAATTGGAGCAGATTGGAGGGTTGAGTTCATCAGAAAATTTTGGAGGACCTGGCTCAGGATTCTAAGAATAGAAATTCTGTATTCCCTTAAACATTTTTAAATAAGAGGTGACACAATGCCTAATAATTTTGGTTGATTCTAACTAGTGGGCAGTACCGTTTGAAACATTCACGTGTGACTCAAATATTGTTGATCCTCAGGATTACAGACTCAAAGTTTCACTAATGTATTGGGACATAATTTAAACATACATCTTTTGGTTTGCCTCAGCAGGGCTAACGATGAAACAACCCCTCTTCCCCTTTAATTTTTAGGTAGAAGTGCCTCGCCTGTATAGTTTATTACAAATTTCCTTCTAGCCCCAAATCAGTTATGTAGGTTTAGAATACATTAAACAAGGTAAATTCTGGACAGGATAATTTCATAATATGAAAACTGGAAATCACATTTTGGTTGAATTTCAAAATCCCAAATGTGTGAGAAACTTTAAAAAGAGGAACCAATTAACTATGTCCGCTTCTGGTCATGGAAGTGAATTTTTTTAAATGTATGTGTGAAACTGTTTGGCCTTTGGACTTGTGAAACTTTTTGCCACAAACTGAGATTAGAGGTTAAGAACTATGCTGAGGAAGGAGTCAAAGAAGACAAAAAGAAAGGTCATAAAATTTAGACTGACAGATGGCAACAAACTCCTTCCATGTCTAGTCTCCACATTAGGCAAAAAGGTTTCTACTGCTGCAACTCAGCAGTGCCGTGTGGGTAATATGTGACCAGATGCGGAAGTGTCTGCTCTGAGGTGGGTGATGGCTGATGTGGGAACTTGCATATTCCAAGAAGAGACTTGTAATTCTCATCAAAGTGTATCATGGTACTTTCTTCCAATCACGTAACATTGTTTTAAAAACTCCATACTGTCGTACCCAGTGGTGGTGATTATGCAATTTAAAAGTAAATATGATGTTTTATTGTAAGTTAAAATATTACAAAAATTTCTACTTGTAACTTGAAACGGACAATAAATTGTCAGTATTATTTGAACCAGTTAATATTTTAAATTCAATATTTAATGTTAAAGTATGTTTTTAAAAACCCAAGTACAGAAGTGTATGTAGCAGAATGTGAAAGTTAATCCCCCCTCATGCATGTACAGTCTATGTATACATGTGTATTATTTACACATTGAGTCTTTGCTTAGGTCTATGTTAATATATGTAGACATTTTAAAAAGCAACATACATTTATAGCAAATATAACAATAAATATATAAATCTAACAGTTTAGCTGCTACTGGGGACATTTAATTTGTTTCCAAGTTTTCCACTAAGTGTGATACTATGAAGGAAATACATGCTTATAGATTTTTTTTTTTTTTTTTTTTGCGGTACTGGGGATCGAACTCAGGACCCTGTGCTTGCTAGGCAGGCGCTTATTCCACTGAGCTATATCCCCAGCCCCCATGCTCATAGATTCTTGTGCATTCATTCCAACATATTCGTGGGAAATTTTCTAGAAGTAGGATAGTTGGGTTGAAAATTAGGTATCAGAATGTTGAAAGATATTTTCAAATATGTTTCCAGAAAGATGGTACCAATTTATACTCCCATCAAGAGTAGAATTCCATAAAACTGTTAGAAAGAATTTTTAAAATCGATCAGAAACTTACAGGTAAAAAAGCTGTGCTATATTTTATATATTATGTGTGTATTGGAAATTTCTAAGTAGGATTTTTGCTATATTTCGTATTTTAATGTGATGAAAACATTTTCAGTCAATTAGAAACTTTAAATAAAAACTGTGCCACATATATAAATTTATAATTTATGGGGAGGATGTGTATATTGTTACATTTTTATTTGGCCATTTGTATTTCTCCTGGGAACTGCGTTCTTTTTTTTTTTTTTCCTTTTAGGAATTGCTTTCTACTGCCCTATTTAGTTCTAAAAACTAAGCTGTTTCTTACTATTTGTTTATTTTCATATTTTTAGTTCCCACTGACAACATTCTAACCCTACTCTGGTCATTACCTACCAATAGCGACCACCTCTTCTCTGTGTGAAACTGCTGAGACACTTGTGTGTGCGAAAAGATGATTCTGTTTCTGCAGACTTTTTCTTTCTGTTCTTACAGTGTTATTTCAAGGGATGATAGTCTCCATTTTTGGAAGAACAAGTTAGGAAGTATTTAAATGGTGCAGGCCATGCAGTCTCCATTAGCACAGCTCAGCTCTGTTGCTGCGGCTGGAAAGTGGCTGTAGGTACAGCCTGCATGCATGGCTGTGCGGCAGCGAAATTGTGTTTGTGTTGCTGAAATTTGAATTTCATGTTTCACAAAATTTTCTTTTGAATTTTCCCCCACAAATACTTGAAAATACAAAAAGATTCTTTGATCATAGACTGTGCCAAATAGGTGGTGAGCTGTGGTCTGACCTAACGGCTGTAGTTGCTAGTTCCTACTGTGATGTTTTCTGTAGGAAGCACTGATAGGAACTGCCTTCACCGGTGTCTGCAGGCTTTGAAAGCCACTGAGCCTTGTCAGGACCACATTCTGTCTTTTTAGCTTCTGAATTTTTCACTCACCTATAGCTATATACTGTTTTATAAAATAAAAGTCACTGTGAAATGTGGGGTCTATTATATAAAAAATTTTAAAGCTGGAGGTAGTGACATATAGTATATGTAGTTAGCACTCAGTAAATACTAACTTCTGAGGCTGTCTCTTGTTTGTAGGAGTGTATGGTACCTGCTGTCTTTGTGTCAAGAAATTCTAGCAAAATACGACTTAGGGTGTGTGTGTGTGTGTGTGTGTGTGTGTGTGTGTACATATACTTATATAACTATACACACACATATGTATGAATGATAATGTAATTCCAAATATAATACAATTCTTTTTATAAAAATCCCATAATACTACATAGCATTTATAGTTTTTTCTGTCTCTTCGAGGAAAAATGTCATCATAGCAAATTAGTACAGTCCAGTAAAGAAGGATTGTTCAGGTCCTGTCTACTCTGCAGTTTCCCAACACACATCGGACCTCCTTGGTACCATGCAGAGGTCCTTTTTTAGTTCACTCTGTAGTCCTGACTTGGAATGGGTTGAGAGTTTGAGCTGCCTTTCATTTGTCTTACATGCACAGTAAGATAGTTTGATGAATCTAGTTGATCTCTAGGTTCTCTTCCAGATCAAATATCCCAGTATTCTTATAGAACATACAGGCATTGTCATCTGATGTTGGAGTAGACTTACATGGCAGAGATGGCCATTGCTGTTTTCCCAACAGTACATAGAATATGTATGTTTGTGACACAGGTCTCTGTGTGTATCTCCACTGACATCTGGTGCTCACTTGTACCTGTGGCAGAGTAGGAAAATGTGGCTGCTTGAGAAATTATACAACTGAGAGCCTTAATGAGTCCCTAAACTCATACCAAAGTTTAATTCCACAGAAGTTATAGCAGGTTTGGACACTACTGAAGTTCAGCAAACTTTTCTATATCTAGCCTATCCTTTTTATTTCTTCTGACATATATTTAGGTATTGGTGTCTGTGCCATCTTCCATTTGAGAATCACCTTTAAGCATCATAAGTAATTGGGAGAAGTGATTTTTACTTCTACTGTTACATATTTTCTTTATATTAAAAACATCAAATATGACCCTGATACGACCATTATATTTATATACTGAAATATTACACCATACCCCATAAATATGTACCATGTGTCAAAGAATAAACATACTCAGTATGGTTTGTGTGAAAGCAGGCTACGTGCTGTATGACCAGTTTTATCATTTGTATGTGAACTTCTTGAGGTGAAATCTTCAGAAGAGACTGCACAATAGCATGTAATAAAACAGTGTTGGCAGTGATTCTTAAATGGGTTTAATGTTTGATGTAGTTGTATGGCAAGAGGTTAAGCCATGATCTATAGTATCTTTGAACAAAGAATGCCAACAAGTGATAGTTTATGTAAATTTTTATCATACACAAATACAAATAAAGTTATGTCAAATAGTCACTTCCTTCATAGTTATTACACTGTGTATGTTTTAGTAATCATGTTTCATTCATTTTTCTTAGTAAAGGGAAATGTTCATTAGCTCAACAGGTGTTTCTAGAAGCTAGCTAATAAAAATTAGTGTGAATGATGGTAACTGTATGCACTGAAGTTGTTAAAATATTAGTAAAACTGACTTCCCTATTTTTTTATTATTAGGTTGTTATAAAAGTAATTCTAGTTTTAATGATTTCATTTTCTATTTCTGCTGTTTACTAAGAAGGCATTCTTTAAATCTCTGTTACCTTAATGAATAATTTAAAAATTCAGTCCCATGAAATACTATTTCAATTAGTTTTAATCCCCGAAGATTTTGATAATAATTAAAAATCAGTAGTTGTGCTTTACCTATCTTACTTAAATTTTTATAAATCTCATAATAGGCTATGATTTGGATAGGGGAGTAAGATATGTATACAGCATAGTAAGAACCATCTTCTGGCAAATAGATTATATCAGGTTGACCTTTTTTCTGTTGATAAAAAAATAAAATTGTGATCAATGATATTTTAAAAATTACAGTAATTATATGGTAACTCATTGTAAAAGCAATGCAAGTAAGGAATTCTTGGCAGGTTTTCATGCAACGCGGTGATCGGGTATGGTTTTTTTACTACATAATTACAGATTATATTATTTTCAAACATTTCAAGGTAGCTTTTTAGACCAGAAAAGTCAGTGAAATTTTGTAGCTATCTGTTGAAGAGATAACTGTTACGAATCCAGCTGTTCTTAGTGTTGACACTTTTACACAGTGCTTTCCTTTGAGGCATTCTTCATACTAGTAGATCCCAACGCCTCCTTGGGTAGTTTGTTTACATGGGAGTCTCCTCACTTGGGTCACCACCCCCCTGCCCTTTTTCCCCGTTTTCTCTGGCTGGAGATTTCCCAGAGCCGTGGCACCGCAGCACGCTTACCAAGGACTTTCTGAAGGATTTGCAAAGGAAAAAGTAGATGAATGGATCCAAGCACGCATTCAAGGAGGTTAACCAGAGCGTGCTTTCTTTCACGAAGAACAGGGTGTTCTCCGCAGCGCAGTCAAAGACACCCCGGGTCTGACTCAGGGTGTAGGGGACTCGGGCAAAGTGGAAAGGGACAAAACAGATAAAGAACACGGCGATGATGATGAAAACTTTGACATTCGCCGTTTTCCCGGGGGCTTTGCCTGCCCCCCTTGTTCTTACATAGGATCTGTAGAGCTCCTTTGTAATGAGTGTATAGCATACAATTACAATTAAAAAATTAACCCAGAAAATGACTTGACAGATATAATTGACTATTTCATGCCAGACCAGCCCAAACTGTGATTTGAAGAAAGAGCATTTCTTTACATTCGTGTCTCCTGGCCTCCTGTTGGTGAGAATCATGTTAGGCAAAGAAAAGAAGAACATGAAGGCCCAGATGAGAACAGAGAGAATCTTGGCCCCCAAGAGATTGCCGGAGTTGGAGGTTCGAAATGGCTTGGTGGTCTTCTGATAACGGTCAATAGTGATCAGTCCTAGGAATGAAATACTGATGTACATCGTGAAGTAAAATACGACAGAAGTAACTTGACAAACGAAGGTTCTCAGAGGTGCTGGTCCCAGTTCAGCATCGCTAAGAATTTTGAATGGAAAAGTCAGAATCATGAGAAGGTCAGAAATGACTGTGTTCTTCAGAAAAATAATGAAGTTAGATTTACTGTCGATTTGAAAGAAAATCCTCATTGCCAGGCTGTTTGTGATGAGTCCAACAAGAAACAGGACAGTGTAGAGCAGCGGGAAGAGGACCTGGGTGATCTTGTAGTCCCTGGCACACAGGCTGCTGTTCCCCGCTGCAGAGGTGAGGTTGCTGGTGGTCTCCATTTCCTCTTCGCTGCCTAGAGCAGGAGGGAGGGTGGTGGTTTTAGTCCCAGTTGTTCATGTTAGTGTTACTACTGTGTGTGACTTTTTGAGGACAACTTTCACTAAACAGTGAGATTTCTGGTCTTTTTTGTGGCAATTAATAGGATGACAGAAAATAGAATGTCAGAATATGTGATCTTAGCAAGTATTCTAGTGTGGCAAATATGATGATATGCAGTGCATTATGTGGGATTAGGGGCACTCTACACTTCCCGGATGTTGAGTATCTGCTTTTTACAGTAGTTTCGATCTTAGTCTAAGCCTGTCTCTGTTTATATGTAAAACCAGAAAAAATACTTGGGCTATGCTTTATTCTTTCCCAGCCTCACTTCCATGTGTTTTAGACTCTTTAAGTTTCTACATATTTATGGTCATTTTTCCTATACTGTCCTTATTCCTGGCTTCATTTACTCTAGTACTATTAACTATTCGGAAGCAAAGTGGTTAACAGTTGCCCACTAGAATTTGAAATTAAAAAGTGGAAAGAAACAAGTGTGAAAAATACTGCATAGGAAAAAAATAGCTGAAACATTTTCCCCTGCGTGATGGCATATTCTTTTCTCTGTATTGCCCAGTCATCCATCAAAAGGCAGCTTCATGGAGAATAATTGGTCAGCTCTAAATATTTTTAACTCATGTATGTCTCACTTCCAACTTCATTGGCTGTCTTTCAAGTTTTATATAAATTTTACGAATATCATTCATTTAAAATTTTAAAACTAAAAAGTAAGGAATAACCTAGGTATATGTAGTCATTAGTTGGCATGCCTTAAAATAACCAGGATATATTTTTGAGGTGTTTGGAGTATCAAAGGGTAGCTAAAATAAATAGCAAGCCTATGTACTTCTCTGATTTCTTATTACTATCAGAAGAGGCAGTTACAAAGAAAATTAACTATTGACTTCACTATTGCTACTTGGCATTTAAGTTTTGAAGTTTGAGATGAAATTTGTGCTATTTTATTTCATGTAAAACAAAATTGATTATACAACAAAATACCATTCCTGATAGACAGTCATGTTGAAAATACAAATATCTAAATTGTAGAAAAAAACCCACTTCCACGTAAAAGATTGAACATAATAAAGGTAGCACTAAATTCCTCAAACTATTAATGGAAATTTTGTTATTCTGCAATTATTAAAAGGAAAACAATTTAAAATCACACTATCACAAGTCAGTTTCAATTTTTAAAACCTGCCTTCTATTTAGAAAGAACTGATATAAACTCAAATTTATTGATACAAGATCATTGATTTTTAACCTTCTTTATTATTGCTTTGTAATTCTTAGTTCATTTTCTGATAGTTTCAACAATTCTTTATAAAAGCTTACTTTGCATGAATAAGTTATTGAATAAGTATTCCTGACAGCAAGATTTTCGCTGCCACTCAAATCTCATTGTCAAGATAAATAAAACAATTCATAATTTACTTCTATGCTTTGCATATTTTTTTTTTACTGAAGGGCTTAATGATCATCTCTGATACCATTAATATGACTTGTATTTTAATTTTCCAAATATATGCTTACAGTGGTGTTATTTAAGGTTTCTCATTTAAAACTTAGAAAACTTACATACCCATTAATACATATTTGTCAAATACTTGTAGATACATAACATTACCTGGTTATTGTGTGGATCTGAAGGGTCTGGATGTCTTCAGTCGTGGTAGTTAATGCAGCTTGCTGACTGGCTTCTGCTATTTTCCTTGTAAAGTCTTAATTTAGTTGGCAAAACACTTTGTTATTCAGATTTGCTGAGTGTTCATCAGTGAAGTCTTGAGCAGTCTAGAGAGAAATGGGAAGAGAGGGAGAGAGCGCTTCACAATCAGAGATTACCTTCAACACCGCGCACTCAAAACTATGCAGACACTGAATTTCCATCTGTCTGCTTTTATGACTTCTGCTTTTATCCTGGGAAATGAGGGTCAAAGGTGCTGAGAAGTCATCTGCTAAAAAGTAGTGTAAAATCTTGTGCCTTTTTACTGACGCTTGATTTATTACTTGGAGTTCTTTTGGTTGTTTTCCCTATAAATTGTAAATCCAAGTGGAGCTCAAGCCTTCAGAGTTCGCCTCCTGGAGGGTGCAGGCTTGTTGTCTGAGGCAGTGCTTCACCTGAAAACAAACTGTGCTCCACACTGGAAGAAACATTACCTTCTAACAAGTAATTGCATTAACTCAGAATGTGTGCTGGGCAGGGATGTTAAGCCTCTTGCTTTTTGTTTTGTCCCTGGTTAATAATGTCATTATTTTTAAATCTGTGTTTGATTAACTTCTTTGTAGTTTCCTCCCATTATAAATGATCAGATTTCACAATTATATTATAAAAGAAAGCAGTTTTATCCATTGCCAGACATATAAAGCAACCGTGTCCTTCATGGCTTTCTTAAACAGGGTTTAAATATAAACAGTTTTTTAAAAGACACTTTTACATAACTTTGATTTGGGGGAAATTCGAATGATAACATTCAATTAAGGAACCCTTGCATCACTAATATGTACAGTTATTTTAAACCTAAAGGGCAACAGACATGGTCGGGGCAAAACTGGAGGGGTGATGCTTGTTGCCACTACGCCTTGCATAGACAGGGTGTCACACCTTGAACTGTGTTGTCCTCCAGTTAGCAGTAGAACCTTCTGGGTAGGTCCCATACTATGATACACGTTTCTGTCATCTCTTTTGAGTTTTGAGTGTTGTGTCTGTATTTGCAGCTACCAAATTTCTTCAACATTGATTCTCAAAGTACTGAATCTCACCTAGAATGTATATTCTCAGCACCTACCTAGTTTTCATGAATCAGGAGCTGGCGTGTGCCACCCTCCACCCGTGTGTTAATTAGCTTTCCATATGATGCTCTGGCACACTAAAGATCGAGGATTACTGACTTAAATGGACATAAGAATTTTACTGGAATTGTGAATTTGAAACCAACTACAAGCATCAGTTTTACTCAAATTTCAGTTACTTACTAATTCTCATCTGTTGGACATCTAGGAATATTAGAGTCAGTTTAAACCTTTCTTTAAAGAAGATTGAGCATTTATTTTCACATTTAATATCATAATAAAGCTTAATTAGCCTTTTTTACTGGTTGGTTTAGAGAACTAAAGTTTTACTATTTAAAAGAGGTTTTATTCTTTAAAATAGCAATAATCAACATTTGATTTCTTTTGCTGACATGAATTAACTCATCTTAGTTACTCTCTGAAGTAAGTATTGTACTTATTGTATCCTCATTCTGGATGAAGGAAACAGAGAAGCAAAACTTTCAAGTTAATTGGAGGCTTTTCCAGTCATCTGGTTCCAAAGCTGACATGTTTGTATGAGCCGTGTGTTGACAGTAGCTGTGAAGCTGCCCTCGTACACGTATCTGGAGGCCCAGGAAAGAGAGGAGAGTGATAGGTGAGGCATGGCTGCACTTCTTTAAATAAAACGAGGATTATGTGTGCCTTCATATCACGTTATAAACTCTCCAGGGTATTTATGATATGTTTCTCTATGATCCAGATAAAACAAGGCTTGTAAGAAAGTCATGATTGTTTTCTATAAGTCAGTCAACTCTGATGAAGGGAAACAAATTCAGGATTCTTAAATTATACTACCCTTTTGTAAACATACACTTCCAAACCTCTAGAAGGCTCTCAATGAATTTAAGAACCAAGGAATGCTTTTGTTCAAGTTAACTTCGTCTGTCCTGATTTTAACTCAGCTGAAGAAAATAATGTTAAAAGACATCTGTTGAGAATTCATTTGATTTTTCTCTATTTTTTTCTTTTTCATTTAATAAACTAAAGACTTAGTTAAATTTGTTGTTTTTGAAAAGCTGGCCATACTACGTGGAGATGAGGCAAGATACTGTGTTTACTTGACCACGTGCCCTGGGATTCCATCAGAATGTTTAAGCATACAAAAATAGAGGTGAAGTACTAAATGCTGTGTTTTCTTGTGTCAGGAACATTACATCTACTTCATCTATTTTTCATAAGTATTTGCAACAACAGGGCACACATTTAGAATGGGATTATTTTTTGTTTGGACATTAGTTTAATAATTTAAAAACTATGATTATTGAATAACTGTAAAACATCAGAACATATGAATAAGGTGAAAGGAGAACCCTCAGCTCTGATAATCTCACATCTTCCTGAACACCCATTTTGACAACATTCATTTATTTTAAGGAAAGTAAGATGACTTAGATCAGACCTCAATTTTATTAACACTTGTGTCTTCCTTTTAAGGATGTTTGGCTGAAGAAACACATTTTAATTTCTGTAATGCAGTGAGCCCACCATGGTTCTGAGTGCATTTCCTCCTATTTTCTTGAGTGAGTCTCTGTGGACATGGGGTAGTGTCTGGGAAGGAAAGTCAGTGATCTGGAGGGTGAAGTTTTCAGAACTCAGTTGATAGGGAAGGCTTCCCATTCAGTTCAGCAGAAGCAAGTAGGAAAACTTTACTAGAGTTAGCTTGGGCTATCTCCATGTGGTTCTTTTTCTTGCTTAAGGAATGTAGCATGTAAGGAATAAACTATAGGGCTGGGGATATAACTTAGGGGCACAAGTGCCTGCCTGGCAAGTGCAAGGTCCTGAGTTCAATTCCCAGAACCAAAGAAGAAGTGGAGGGGATAAGCTGTAGAATAATGTTCTAGTGCTGGTCTGAGATCATCACTTTTACAGCTATGCATTGCGAATTTTTAAGTACCAAGTTGAAAGAAGTCCTTGGTACCTTTGGAAACATTTGATATTTTTCATAGGCTGACCACTCTCTCGTTCAGTATGAATTGTAGTTGAAGAAGTGTATATACTATTTGTATGAGCCAAATTATGTAAACAAATCTGGAAAAAAGTAGCTTTAACATGTTTGTACCTTTCTTCCCTTTGAAGGCTGGGACAGTACCAGCTATTGTGATTTTCATGAAAGTATAAGTTACAAGAAACACATTCTATCTTTCCATCCCGTTTCAGGGTTAATCACTGATTTCTTTCTGGCTAACTGCAGGCTGTGCTGGCTTCTACTTTCATCCCCTCTCTAGCAAGTTCTGGCCTGCCTTCTTGACCCAGCTCCCTGAGCACATCCAGGCCAATGCACTGATTGCAGCTTTTTTAAATTTCACACTTCCTCACCCCGAAATTTGTCTTTGTTTTTATGAACCTTTCCCCTGCCCCACTCAGGTAGAGAAATGTCCCCTTCTTTCCTTATTAAGCTAAACAAGAAAGCCCATTCTCCTGTCTTCTTTATCATTTAATCTACTCTTCAGTCTTGATTTCCCTTTTTGAAGACTTCTTTATTTGAATCACGTCTTGGAAACAAGAGCTTGAAGTTGATTATCCAAATAGTCCTTTTTCTTTTTTCTCAAGCTGGAGTTGTACATACTTGGTTTGTAGTAAATAGGGGTCACTTCACTATTTCATCATCGTCTTTTACTTCCACCCTTGTTTCCTGCTTTCTTCTCTTAGCATTTTAGAGAAACTTCTCTTTTGAAGTTCACATATAGCATTTTAGTAAACAAGCTGTTGACGTGGTTGATGGCCCATACTTTCATGTCTCCTGATTTCTGTGACCCTGCATTTTCATCAGCACATCTTCTTGATTATGAAATGTGCATGACACCATTTGATGGCATGTTTTCATGCTTCATCATCTCAGCTCTTCAGTTTTCTCCCAAAAACAGAAAATGTGGAGGTTTGTACCCCTCCCAGCACTAGACACACAGGCATGCGTATCCCTCTCACCCACCTTAGTGATGGTGTCAACCCAAAACTGTATGGTTCCAGTACATTCCCATCTATTCTGCAGATTCCTCGCACTTTATCCTTCCAGCCCGCATAGTGTACTTTTTTTCACCAAAAGATTTTTCAAGTAGGTCCATCTTGAAATCCATTGTGATGTTCACACACTCCTTAGATTCAGATACCAGTCCCAGTATCTAACTTCCCTCAGATATCTCTTGGGCTTTGCTTCTTAATTTTGGTGCTCATCATTAAGACTTAGTTCACGTTGCCAAGATTTTAGCTCAAACTTTCTATCTGATGCTTACTTCCCTTCAGTTTTCTTGCCCCTTAACTCCATCAGGCTGGGCTCCCTATGAAATTAACCGCTCTTTTTGTGTTCAGCCCATTCCTATTCCTTTCACCACGTTTGTTCATTAGTCCAGTTGTGTATTTGGTGTACTTGACAAATACTCAGTGCCAGCTTGATGTTTATTAAGGAGAGTGCAAAAAAAGAAAAAAAGAATAAAACAAACATGAAGTCTTTCTCACAGTTTGCAGCCTAGCAGGGAAGTTGGTCATCAAGACAATGCCTAGAAAATAACTGAGTTACACTGCAGTAAACCTTCCAACTCTTCTTCCCCTTCCTACTCTTGTGGTCAGGGTTTCCAGAAACAGAGAGTCTGAGTGGCCTGACACTGTAGTTCCACACAGCATTTCGGCAACTGCAGGTGAAACTGTGGAGAATATTTTAGGTGGTAGAAAGAGCAGTGGTAGTGGAAGGAGCCGCAGCAGTCTGTATGGAAAAGGTTGAACAGTGCCATGCACTGTGGAGCCTGGGGGCTGACAAGGGGATAAAAGGTCTAGAACACAGGCTTTCGGCAGCGGAAACCATGTCCCATGAGCTCCCAAGCATTTTAGGTACTTTCTCAGTTATTCTCCCAAAGACCTTACAAGAAAGATGGTGTTTCCGCATGTTCCAGGGGAGGAACCTGGGACTCCAGAAAGTTCATTATGCGGGGTCTTGGAGTTGTCGAGTAGCCTAAGTGCCCGGATCTTAGGCTGCTCTGAGTGCCATACAGGTCTGTGGTTATTCTGAGCTCTTGTGATGAGCACGTAGGTTTTCTAGGGTGCCTTCCCTCCCTCTCCCCATGTGGACTGCTCCCTCAACTGTAACTGCTTTTGACTTGAGTCTGTGCTCCTTGAAGACTGCAGCATTCATTTGTGTATTTTCCCAATATTCCTACCATGTTTTACTTTAAGCACGTAGTGTACACAGTCTTCCCAAAACCTCTCACACAGACGTGTGTTTAGGACCAACGGATGTCCACCTTAACTGAAATGACTAAACATACGGATGGGACCACCGGGTTTGTAGTGTTCTCAGTGCCTTCCTGTTCTCCTTGTAGGGATACATCTTGCCAGACAAAGAGCTGTGCTACCAGTGCTATGTAACAATAACTCAAGTTGGAGTTTTGACAAGCAACTAAGCTTATTGAGATGCACAGCTTGGGTTAAGAATATGCCTGTTCACATCCTTTGTCTGCCACCACCTCTTCTTTCTTGCAGTTAGGCCTATCAGGGCCTAAAATTGCAAATGCGTCAGGATGTTAAATAAGAACACGCTTCTGGGAGAAGCTTTCTCTTTGCCTCTGTCCCTCCCTTCACCCCTCCACCTCTCTCTGTCTCTCTCTCTGTCTCTATCACTGGCCCTGTCCCTACCCTCCCCCTCCCTCCTATGCTCCTTCCCTCCCCACCTCTGTATGTCTGTGTCTCTGTCCCTGTCCCTGTCCCTGTCTCTGTCTCTTTCTCCCTCCCTCCCTCTATCCCTCACCCTCGTTCTGTCTCTGTCTTCCGCTCTCCCCTCCCTCCATCCCTCTGTCCCACTCCCCGCTCCGCAGATTCATACACTTGAATCACTACGAGTTTCTGGAGGATGTAGCAAGATGAATAAGGAGGGCATGCAAACGTGTGTTCCTAGTAGAGTATAATAAAAAGGAGCCAGTGCAGTGGAAGTGTGGCTGGACGACAAGTATGTGGATGAGGGAAAGCCTACCGAAGAGATGGAGACTGTGAGCAAAATGGCAGAAGTAGAGCAGAACAAGCCTCTTACTTCACGTCTACAGAAGCACAAAGCTACTTTGTGCCGTGTACGCATACTTAGTACTCCAGAGGAAGTCTCAGAGTTCCACGGTTCTGAAGGGTTTTACTCTCTGGTGTAGCCATTGCTCATTATGAACCAATGGGTCAAGATTTTTTTCCCTGTGAGCTTCATTGGATAGGAGATTGGTAGGAAACGTAAATGCTTGGCATGGACAGAATTGTACAGAAGTTAACAAAAGGAACTATATTGGGTTAAAACTAGAAATTTTACCCCCAAAATGGAAGACTCTAGTATAATATCCATGGGAAAAATTGAGATAGAAACTTACAAGCTGTGTGTTAAAATGAGAACTCAGTTTCTACTACTGAAAGTTGGCTATGGGCTGTATTTAGCGGTGTGTGTGTATTCATGCTATCTTGTGAATAAGTAATTTCTTTTCCCATGTGGGAAAATACAGTTACTGGTGGAGGGGAGAGTGGTGGTGTTAGAACATGTTTGCATTTCCAGCTATTTACCTCGCACTTAAGGAGGCCTGCAGTCTTTTCTGTCTTATCATTTGGAGATAAATAGGAATGTATTTCTAACAGCAGTGTTGCAAAGTGTATGTAATACTTTCTCTAAAGACGTTTGAAGGACCCAGTAAAAATTTCTCCCAAATACAAGATACATATCTGTGCTATACATATAAAACCAAGTTTACTAAGAAATAACATTTTCCTTAAGGTGAAAGTACAAATAATACAGTATGTTACAAGATAGGAAATTAATACCATGTTCAATTTTAAGCAATGAAAAGTTTAATAGCCAGAACTTACTCTGTTGGGTAGGCCCACATCAAACGCTTCCATTAAAACTTCAAGTCAGTTGTCCCTGTTTTTTTTTTTTTTTTTTCTTTTTTTAAACTTCAGCGAGTCCCAGACTGGACAGACGAGGACCTGGAGCCCAGTGTGGAGGGCTGCAGTCAATGCGACTCAGGAGGGCGGAGAGCGAGGCCACCTCTGCCAACGCAAGTCTCAGAGCACATCTTCTGTTTTTCAGGATGAGTCTTCAAGTCATGAATGTAACCAGCGCACAATCCTTCTCTATGGAGTTGGCAAAGAGCGGGATGAAGCCAGGCATCAGCTAAAGAAGATTACCAAAGATATCTTGAAAATCCTAAATAAGAAGAGCACCACGGAGACAGGGGGTAAAGAGCCGTACCACATTCCTCCCTGTGTTTTCTTTGTCTTCCTGCTTCACACAGTCTTTATCAGAGTGGTGTAGGCCACACTTGCTGGAGTGTTTCCTCTCCCCAGTGACTGTCACATTGAAATATGAATAAGCACATTTCAGTTTTAAGACCTTGTGTCCATTAGTAGCAATTGTTGTTTTAAAATATCATATTCTACAGATAGATATAGGTAATTTTTATTGTCTGCTCTTTGGGTATAAATTGTAAATTTTCTACAGTAGTAGCACAATACTGAAGAATGAGTTGGAAAATCATTGCTCTGGAAGTGGTCCCGTCATCTTGTCTCGTTGCCATGATTTTTCAGGCTCATAGTTTGCTTTTGCTCTGGGGCACTCAAATTTGCACCAAACTTCTTCTTTACTAGATTTGGAAGAATTACAGTAAGGAGTGAGAGCTGCCTATATCACCGGATACCTTGAGTGAAAAAGAAAATTGGGTGTTTGGCAGTAATGCCTTCTTTACTGGGAATTGTCTTTGCCCTGTGCTTTTTACATATTTATAGTGAAGCTTTGCTTTTGTACTATGTTACTCCATTGCATAATTGGAATTTTAAATTATCTACTTCACATTTCCCTAATTATCCTTTTCAAGGTTTATGCAGTCAGAGCATATAATATATCCCCCTCTGCCACCATTTGTGTTTCTTTTTCTAATATTGCAATAATATAAAGAAAAAAGTGTTTGGATTAACTCTGTATAAACTGCCTTCCTCTGTGTGCTGGAGGAGGGATATCCTTTGTATGGATTTCTCCACAGAAGATCTAGTCTTTAGACTTCAACAGGGTATATTGCTTGAACTTGTCCATGCTAGATCTCTCTTAAAGGAAAAAATAGGTACAGATGTTTTGAAGAACTTCTTCTCCCTGCAGAAACACAGGGCAGCACGTTTTAGTTTGGGTCTGGGGCTCTGGGTGCTGTCTGTCTAGGCAGTGGTCCTTAGAACACAGTGAGAGAGTTAGTGTGGTAGGGCTTACCTCACTTTCCCTAATGCCTTTCCATTGCTGCTCAGTGACACTGCACTATGGGGGCCAGCCACAACCTGTAGAAGGGAAACGAAACCCTCTCGTTGGCTTCTTGTCACTGAGCTTGAAAAAGAAAAGTGCTCTGTCTAAGAAAATTAAATTGGTTTGATGTTCTCTCTCTCAGAGAAAAGAGGAAATGAATTGAATTAGAAGATTGAATTTAGAAAACCCTGTAGCTAGATAGCAAAGAATATTTGACACTAGTTTTTGATATATAGGAAATAAGGGTGGGGGGCGTTGTCTCTTGTGAGAAATTCAGATGGATATATTGTATCTAAATTATTTACAGAGTCTGCACATCCCACAGAGTTACTGGTTTTAGGAGGCTGAAGGAGGTGGCAGGGGAAGAAGGCAGCGTGGTGTCTTTTTTTGTTGCTGTGCAGTCTGCAACCTTCATGGTTTTTTCATGCCAGACTGTAATCTGTCCTGTTTTTGTACCAAGGCCTTAAATAGGCTCTTCTGTCGTACAGATTCACAGAGAGAAAATAATAGTTTTGTTGTTTTTTCAGATTCCAGTAATAGAAACACTTTAGAGCAGCGTCTTCGAAGAGATTTCTGTCTTTCCTTCATTTTAGATAAAAATCCTTAACCAGAAAGATGTTGAGATGTACTGAACTACTTCCTGAGAAATACAGTACTGAGGTCACAGCTTAAAGCTTAGTGTGCGCACCGGAAGCCAGAGAGCTGTACTTCAGGTTAATGGAAATTTGCTCAGACAGCCCCTCTTGAATGAGGACTGGTAATGAGCTTGTGTTTGATTTCTGGGAATACAAAAAAACCACGATTTTGAGGAACTATCCCTGTAAGAGTGTGGCCAGATCAACCAGGCCTTGCCTAAAGGACTTTCTAATGGGAAGTTTGAATGATATTTCCAGTTAAACATGGTCAAACTTCATTTTATATTTTCATTGACTAACCTTCAGTTTTTTGGTTGATAATGGGTCTGTTTTGAAAGCATTAATGAAGTTTATTATCACAAAGCCTAAAAGGCCAACATTTTCTGGATTTAACGACTTTTAAAAAAGAAAGTTAAAATTATACAACAAAAGAGCAGAAAGTTTTGAAAGCAACTTAACATAGATTTAAAAATCTATGAATTATGACTTTTTATGGAAATATCATTAAAATAAATATTTCATGTAGAACCACCATTAATTCCCACATTTGTCGTTTAAAGTGGGCATGAATTGCCAAAAATCAATTATAGCTTTTTATATGAAGTTCTAAGAAGTTAGCACTATGTAAGTAAATGGGAGACTATTGTGTAAGCAAGATGGATTTGAGATTTCTTAGCTGGACCTACTTCTAGTCTGTTTGTTTTGGTCCTAGAAAGGACTGAATTAATACACTGACTTCACTTTTAAAGCAATGTGTACACAAAACAATTAATGTGAGCTTTTCAGCCTTGATCACTGATGTTAGGAAATGAAAAATCAGAGCTGAGTATTTTAAGCTTGCTCATTACCTGTAGAAAGCTATAGTGAAGGTGAAATTCCATGCTTGCTTTGTACTTATGAGAATAAATATTGAAAACTCGGTACATATATTGAAATTAGTAGCTGTCATTCTTTGCATGTATCTGGTAGGCCACTGAAGGTGGCCCAGGCTTGTAATTTATGTTACTCCAATACCTCTCTCTCTCTTTTTTAGCTCTAACACCTCTTAATTCTGGTATTGGCAGTTGTTTGTTTTAGCAATTTGGGATACAGCAACTTTGTTTATTTATGTCTCAGGCTTTAAACATTAATTGCTTACTGTTGAAAGGGAAGTCTCTTTTCTTTTAATGTTACTTTCTAAAAGCATTTACTTTTTCCATTAGCAAAACATGTTTTAGTTTAGTGAAATCATGCTCATTTCTTGTGTCTTTAATAGTGAATCTGTAAAGTGAAATTGGTTCTCCCAAATTAAACTTACCCTAACAAGGAGATCATCTGAGCAGCAGGGCTCATACGTGGGTGCTCTTTAAGTACTTAGAATTGATAATGTTGGGAAGAACCTTCAAGATCATTTTGCTTTTATTTTTGGGTTTGTCTTTGTAAATACGTGTGTTAAAAATGTTTAAAACTAGGAATGAGTACTGTGAAGAACCTGATTCCCTCTTGAATAAACAGTGTAATATTTTTAACTGCAATTTTCTTCAAACCTCTGTATGCTAAATTGATAGCAGTTTCCCATTAGTGTGGAGTGATTTAATTTCTTACTATCCCTAAAAACATTAGACATTATGTAAATTTTTTTTTGCATATTAAACTGATTCATGTATGGCCTTTGGTCGCCATAGAAAACGCTAATAAGGGAGCCTGTTGTGGGCCAGAGTGGCCCTCGCCTTTCACTGTTGATGTCTGTTTTTTTTTTTCATGTACAAGTTTTATTTGGGGGAGGCAGGGTCCTTTTTTGTGGCTTGGGCTTGCTCGGAACTCAGTGTAGTCCAAGCTGGCCTCAAACTCATGGCAATCCTGCTACCTCCGCCCCCCAAGTGCTGGGATTACAGGCATGTGCTACCAGGCCCAGCTGATGTTTTTGTGTTTTTAAAGTCATGGAATGGTAAAAGCATTTTGTGTTAAACAAATTCTAGATACTAGTGAGAAAGGAAAATAAACCAGTGATAATAACACTGTACATCAGTTATAATTACTAATTTTTAGACCAAATCACAGTTACATCAGCAAGTCAGTAGTTTTGTTTTTGGTGCAGTATAGGCAATTGGACCCATTTCCCCAGACATTGTGTTCAAGTACTTGACCACTGGGCCACACTCACTTTTATCCTCAGTTCTCCACACACACACGAAAGCAGAGATGCACAAAAGATGCCACACGTGAAAACTGAAACCTGTACAATGGAATTACGTAAAGTTCTCAAGTGGGCATGACTGTGCTAAGCTGCAAGAACTGAGAATCTTGCTCCCCTGTGAAGAAGGGGAGGGCTCCCTGGGCCCTGTGGGCTTCTGGAGTTCCGGGATGCTGCTTTCTGACTCGGACATCAGTACATTCGTGGGTACTCAAGAGTGCATATGCTTTTTCCATGTATGTTTTACTTTAATAAAAATTATCTACTGCAAAGTGAAGAGCTCCCCTAAAATAGAAGAAAAACCCCTGTTTGTGCTTATTTAGTAGGGGATGAAGGCCCAAAGGCCAAGAAGAACAAACAGGAGTCGTTCCCCAGCCTGGAGGCCGTGTGCGCCAAGCTTCAGCTCCTGTCCTACTTCGACCAGCACCAGGTGACGTCTCAGGTAGCCGTGTCCACTCGTCTGCTGTGTGTCTGCAGTGTTCTCGTTTCCTCTCAGAGCTTTCGTACTGTGTGTGTTTAGCCTTAGTTAATTTTACAAATACATTCTTTAAGTATTTGAAACAATTTCATACTACTTTTAAGTGTCACGTTGCCTTCCTAAGAATTTGTTTTTATTAGGTAAACATTTTTACTTTATGATAATAATTGCAATATATAAATAATTCCTAATGGAATGCTTATGTTATTACATACTGGTCATAGATCACTGTTGAAGAAAGATAAGTCTGTTGAGAATTGAAGAAAAATACTATGAAATTGGGGGGAAAAATCTCATCCTTTTTCTTGTAAATTCAGTACAGATTAATACATCTAAAAATTTACTTGTATAGTTGTTATACCTTTAGAATTACTGAGGTGCACATCTTAATGACAAGTTCAATTTTTTTCCCGTTATTATTAAGTGATTTGTGCACAGTTTTGATTTCTGTGAAAATATATTTTAACTTTTGTATAAATGGAATCATAGATGAATTCACATGCTATACTTGAAAGCATGAAATAGCTTATTAATTAGAAGATTTTTCTAGTGTATTGGTCATGAATTGATTTTACTTCTGCTTTCACAGATCTCTAACAATGTTCTGGAACAAATCACCAGTTTCACGTCAGGCACGTCCTATCATCTCCCTTTGGCCCACCATATCCAGCTCATCTTTGATCTCATGGAACCAGCACTGAATATCAATGGACTGATTGACTTTGCAATACAGGTGTGTAGGCTGCTTTTCTTGCTTTTAGGAAAACAAGCTGACCATGCATAATGGAATTTACATATTGATTTTTTTTTGAAAAATGTTTAAAATTTATGTACTATATTTTTACTGAAAATTTTTTTATTAAATTTATTTACTATATAAAATTAGGGTCTCACTATGTTGTATCAGGTTGCTCTTAAACTCTTGCTTTTGTGTAATCCTCCTGCCTCAGCCTCCCACGTGCTAGGACTATTAGCATTTGCAACTATGCCCTGTTTAAGTTTGATCTTTAATTGATACATGGAAACATAAAAATTGTACATATTCACTGAGTCTCCTTTCCTTTGATACATATATACATTGAATAATGTTTATACCAAGTGAAACATAACTCATTTTTCATTTATGTAGGGTGCTTATGGTGAAAACTTTCCAGATGTTTTCATTTTGAAATGTACAGTAGGTTATCATTACTATAGTCGCCCTCTTGTGCAACAGCACACCAGAACTTTTGCTTCTGACACTACCTTAGCACCTCTTGACAGTTTCTCCACCCTCATGCATTGCCCCTCTCTGACTGCTGGTAGCTACTGCGCCATTCAGAGACCTAGTAACATTTTAATAATTGAGTCCTTCTGAGTGAACTGTCTTCAGCTTGTATTTTAATTATAGCTATATTCATAGTTTTCAATTAATAATAATAGTTGCTAAGTATGTCACGTATAAATGCAAAGGTTTTGAATATTTTATGCTCTTCTATTATTTTGCTGGGGTAATGGTGAAAGATTATTTTCTGTCTATCGTACAGTATACTTTAGGCTGAAATTTAAAAAAGCTCATAAAGACTTTAATTTTTCCCACTATAGTTCTATGCACATTTGAGTTTATTCCTTGTCTTATTAGTAGATTTAGTCTTGGTTTCCATTTTTTATTTTGTAGTAGGATTAGTTCTATAAGAAGAATGTAACAACTTATTTTTTATTAACAGTAAGAGGAACAAGGGGAAAAATTGAAGGGTAGGAATGTTGTCTAAAATTATCCAGTCTAGAGCCTTGGGCTGCCATAAAGTTTCGGTACCTATTTCAGCACTGGCTACTTCCTGATTGTGTATACCCTGATGTCTAGACAGAAGAACAAGTCTGTTTATTAGTAAAGGCTTAAAAATTTAGGAAAAAAACCCTTCATTCACTTGTTTGTTTTCTGAGGTCATTGTACACTATCTGACGGCATCTTCACAGTTTTTAGAAGTGTGGTTTTCTCGTTCATTTTGGCATCATTTTTATTCAGTCTTTTCTGTTGTAGTTACTAAATGAGCTGAGTGTGGTGGAAGCTGAGCTGCTCCTAAAATCCTCCAGCCTGGCAGGAAGCTATACAACAGGGCTGTGTGTGTGCATCGTGGCTGTTCTCAGGCGGTACCACAGCTGTCTGATCCTAAACCCTGACCAGACCGCCCAAGTGTTTGAAGGGTTAGTACCTGAGATGTCACCATCTTTGTTTTAGTTTCAGCGTTTATAATTATTATGATAAGATATGGTAGTGGTTTTAAGCGGAAAGTAGAACGGATACCTGGTTCAAGAAACATGGTTAAATGTTTTCATTTATTGGAGGAAATATAAGTAATGTTGTTCTTTTAAATTACTCTTCCTTCTTTCTTTCCGGCCTTCCTTCCCGCTCTGTTTCTGGGAGTACAAGGCTGATCAGTTCCAGCACTGTTGTGCATGTCGCCCAGCATCGTGGCTTACTATATATAAATAATGAATATTTATAACTTCTCTGTTAATGTCATTTCAGTTTATATTTGGAAAATCCAATATTGAATAAGCTCTGCATATCTCATCATAGTAATTTGGTTCTTTGATTTCATATTTTTCATTAATTAATGATAATTTTGATAAAAGGTGAATTAGAACAAGTAAGTTTCTCAGTTTCCTCATGTTTGTATGTACTGTTGGCTGGGATTTACTCTAGTACCACAGTGAAACTTGACCCAGAAATTATCCAGCATACCAGTGAGAGACGGCTTACGGGGACTAAAGCTCTGAAACCTTTTGTCTGCCCCGCACCTTTCCCTAAAATGTTTTGTTGAGGAAAAGGGGGAAATAAACAACAGCAAACCCACAACCATCTGCTTGTCCTTCTATCCATCTTTTTTTCTCTAGGGCTCAAAAGAATCGTGGAGATCTGTAATTTCATAGTGCCTTTTTTTTTTTTTTTTTTAATAATCTAGCACCTATTAACTAAGTTACATGTTATTCCTCAAGTGACATCATATGATGGCAGCTTTTGGGAAAGTAAAACACTACCATATACAGGTATTAATTACACTCATGGATTAGGAAGTGAAATCTGAAATACTCAGAAACTTGAAAACATACATCTTAGAATTGAGGAAATGAGTAGCATTGAAGTTTTGTATTGTTTTACAGGTTAAAAAATTGAGGTTCATACTTGGTAAATGAAGTGTTTGGTTGTGAAGTGATGTATGCAGCATCATATAGTTAATAAATCTCAGAGTTTGATGAAGGTTCTAACTGGGAGTTCATTCATGCTGCTTAACTCACACCATACTTTTAAAATAGTTTATAAAAACCTGTTAATTAGTCATATTATCAATTTGCTAGATTGTGACAAGTTTTTGTTGAGTTGTTTTTGTTTTGGTACTTATGTGAATGAGTGCCCCGGATCACAGAATGAACCTCTGATTTTTTAATCTCTGGCAAGTCAAGGAAGTTGAATGCACCAACCTTTGTGTGATGACTACTTAACGAGCCCTCAACAAATGTTTGTGTACTATAGTCACAGAGTAATTCTTAACAGGTCATATGTGGAATTTCTTGTTTATATATTTCACAACAGATAAAACTGTTATGTACCCCTCCCTTTCCTTTTCCTTTTCCTCCCTCACTCCCTCCCTTCTTGGTGCTGGTGGGATCCAACCCAAGTCCTCACACATTGTTAGCAAGCACTGTTCCACTGAGCTACATCTCCAGCCTACTACTTTTCTTTTTAATTATGTTAACACTTTTGCTCCAGCTGGTAGCTTTAATTTGCTGTGGGTGGCCCCACATGATGCTCCTTCACAGGGACCGGGATGCTATGCTACTGTTTCTTCATGTGATTTCATGGGATCTACCTTTGATCCTTGACCCTTGTGATTTTATTCTCCTCGCTGGCTTGGACATCCCAGACACTGCCCTGTGCCCTGTGCCCTGCCTCGTGGAGAGAGGCTAGTGGGGCAGTTGGGCAAGCTAAGCTCCTGATTCTCTTTGCCATTGTACGAGTCACTTCACTGTTTGGTGCCTCATAACCCACTTTGAACAGTGAATATATAGTATATATATGTAATCGTGATTTCTAAAGCCCTGTTCAGATTTACTGTACAAATTTTCTGTGTCACTATTAGGGTAATGTTATGCTAAGCCCTTTAAGAGGATTCAGGATGGTTGTGGAACCAGATGCACAGGCATGTTTGTCTCTGCCCTGTGCACAGACGCTGTAGTCCTCTTTGGGGGAAACTGGCACAGAATTGTAGTGATCATTGTTCTTCTGATCTAAGGGTGTTATAGAGGATGACACTAAAAAGAAGGGGCTTTATCTCCTTGTATAAGATAAACTGAGGTAAACGTGTTGCTACTTTGCATAAATAAGTGGAATACAACTCCAAACCAGAGTTCCATCAAATTCAAGCCAGAGTCAGCTCTGGAAAATGAATTTACCCGATTTACTTCTTTGAAAAATTGTTTCTTTACAAAGGATTCTTGGAATTTGGGAATCTTTGAGAACTAAATGTGAATTTTAACTAGAGTGAGGTTGCCTGCTTCCCCTTCTTTTTTGTGTCCTATTCATAGCAACTTCATTGGTGGAGCCCTCCACATACGTACACCATCTTTCATTGCTTTTGTTTCTTGTCAGCGATGTTTCTAACGGACTTTTTTATATCTGGTATTTCAGTACTATGTTAGGGAATGATACTCAGTAATTCCCACATGTTATGAAGATCTGCATAATACACTTCTACACCTAATACACTTCTACATAATACACATTCCTACTTTGAATAGATTCAGATGATAACGTGTTATTATCAGAACATGAGACTCATTCCCTCTGCATTTCTGTTCCCAGGTTATGTGGTGTGGTAAAGCATGTGGTGAACCCCTCAGAGTGCTCCTCTCCTGAAAGATGCATCTTAGCCTACCTCTATGATCTGTACGTGTCATGTAGCCACCTCAGAAGTAAATTTGGAGACCTCTTCAGGTGGGTACAAGGAATCGACAAGGATGGAAATATGATCATGCCTGGGTTTGCCATCCTTTTTAGTAATGAAAATTATTATTTCAGTGAATGGTAATTTTGATATAGTCAAAATTTGTTTAAACTGAATACTAAAATATATAGTGATAAAAAGGTAGACTGTTATAAATACAACGTAATCATAGTTTTTCCCCACTAGATTGAATTGACTTTAGTCATAAGCTTTCTAAGTTTGTCTAATTTTATGTCTTCAACAATTAAAGAATATTTTATTCAAGATTTTACATTCTCTATATGTTTTACCAATACAGATGTCATATTGAATTATGGCCAACTCCTAATAGGTCGCTACATTTTTAGTTTAAAATTCAGTTTGAATTATAAATCCAATAGAACACTCATTGTGGCAGTAGTTTTGTGTCTTGCTGGACCCGTATCCCTCTGGGTTTTGATGTCCCATTTTCTAGGACAGCTCTTTGTGTTGCTATGGGCAGTTCTGGTGTTGTCTAGACATGAAGCTGTGCCTCCTAGTGACGTAGGGAATTTTGTATAGCTTCATTCACTCTTCACGACTTTTAAAAAACTGTACTTTTTTACCTCTCTTAAAAAAATTCACTGTTTAACAGATTACGTTTTCATGTGTGAATGAGCTTTTTAAAAAATGACCAATATCTTCTTTAAATAACATTGAGCCAATATGCATTTATTAAGTGCAAGGCAACCTGCTTCATATTACCAGTTTTATTTGATTCATGATCAACTTGATAAATACTGTCTAATGTCTCCTGGTATAACAAATATACATGAGTTAAGTATAAGAAGATACTGGGAAGTCTGTAATTAAATTACTTGCTGTCTTTGACTTCATAGATGGCATTGTTATTAGGTCATAGATTTTATTACTTCTAATAAATCTTACAGCTTAAGCATTTTATATTCAATGATTCCAGAAAATTGTATTTCTACAAAAGATATTTTTAAACTTTTAGTCCTTGCCCAGGATTCGTATTGAATTACCTTTTGCAGTAACTCTAACCTCCTACCACAAATTACTGTGTTTAGCTATGATTACAATTTTGAGATGAACTTGCAAACAGTAAATGGGCATTTGGCCTGTCCTTCTTTTGGAACATCCTTTCAGATCTATTTCCATGCTTGCTTCACTTCATCTGTGTCTCTCAAGTGGTCCCCCAGCCCTGTGACATTCTTTTATCTCAGCACTTGTTGCCTTTACAGGTAACACAAATACTGAAACATAAAAACTAATTTAATGTTATTTTGAGGAATTTTAGATTATTAATTATAAATAAGGGGTACTAGGAAGAGATACTAAGCGGCAGGGATTCAGAAAGAAGAGTGATCAGGGACAGTTGCCTTTGTCCCTCAGACTTTGCATCTGGTTTGTTTACAATCCCATTAGCTCTGCCTTCTGGGTGTGTTGAGAATACGGCCACTGGCTGACATCCTCATCATTATCATCACAGTCATCTCTTGCTCGGGCAACTCAGAGTCATCCTGACTGGTGACCTTGCTTGCATGTTTGATGTTTGGGGGCGTATTCGTAATGTCCACTAAGGACTTCTCCACGCAGAAATGACTCCAGCTGCATCCTATCTCCTCATCATAAAATCCAAATATCATAGACTTGAGAATCGGTAAGGCCACTCTTCCATCTTCTTTCCTCTGTGCACTCGGTTCTGGCCGAGCAGACCTTCTTCCTGCTCCTCCAACACTGTGTGAATGCTCCTGCCTTGGGCTTTTACACTTGCTCTTGCCTTGCTTGTGTACTTTCTGCAGCTGCTGTGCGCTCACTTTGCCCTTCACTCCTAGCTTTGCCTCTCTCGTCCCCTTACTTAAGTAGCAATCCCCTTTCTGGCCTTTCAGCCTTGGGATTTTGTTGCTTCCAGTATGTCATATGCGCTTTTATAGCCTGGCTCTCCACTGGAATGTTAGCTGCGCAAGAGCCAAAACTTCTCTTTCTTTCTTTCTCTTTTTTTTTTTTAAACTACCACACCCCATTGCCTTTACGGGTTTGCAGCTCTTAGCAGGTACTGTAGAGATGTCACTTTGTGGCCCCAAACACCTGCTTGTAGACCTTACTGTTAAGCGAAAGATATAAATAAGAAAAATCGTATTTGTAATAGTATTGATAAAAGATGAGAATGTGTTAGCATGTAATGCATTACGTTTCAAAAGGATCCTTTGAAAGCTACTTGTGGTTGTCTTAGGACATCCTTTTCCACAGAAATGATGTAATAAATATTTTCTTCTGTTACATAGAGCTTTCAGTTTTGGTTTATGTTTCTCAGAGCATTTTCTCATGATGTGACATTTGCCACAGTCCTGTTTTTAGTGGTGAACTTCCTCAGATAGCCCTAGTAGCTTTTTAACCCCTCCTGTTCCTGCAGTACAACACAAGAAGGGTAATTAAGTGATGTGCATGTGGTGTGTGGAGATGCGGGGGTCCATGGTGAGGAGTCAGGATCAATAGCATAGCACGAGTGCACCGTCTGAACACCCCCCACTCCCAACAGAAGAGGAAGAGAAGGCCAGCCTTCTTGGGATATCACTTTCCGGGCACACCCTTTCTTGCCTAGGCTGGGCTTGAACTCCCCAGAGGAGCTCTCCCGCCTCAGCTTCACAAGTATCTGGGACTGCGCGTAAGGGCCACTGCACCTGCTTTCTTGGGGTGTCTTAGAGTGGTGTTTTTAGTCTGAAATTAGGAAAACAATGGGCAGATAAGCTAGGTGCTCAGATGTTGCTGTTACTGCACTAACAACATTGTTTGAATTGTTTTCTGAAACAGCCACAAAGCTGTGTGAGATAACTGGTGAAGCGTAGCACGTAGCACTGATCACACTGTGTAGTCAGGTTTTCATCTCTCTGACAGATACTTGAGATAAACAGCTTAAAGACAAAAGGATTAGTCTGGCTCACGGTTTCCAAGGCTTCCATGGTCAGTTGGCTCCAAGGGAGAAAAACTCTGAAGAGAAGAGCATGCAGAGGAGTCTGCTCACCTCATAGCAGCCAGGAAGCAGAGAGAAGGAAAGAGCTAGAGAAAGGAAGGGGCCAGGGACAAGTATACACCATTGTAGACTATACTCTGTGTGACCTACTTCCTTCCCCAGGCCCCACCCCTAACAGTCCGATCAGCTAATCCCCAAATGATACTGGCACATCCATGAGCCACTCATCTTCCAAAGCCTCACCTCTGATTGCATGAGCACTTGGGGGGATCTTACTCCAAACCGAAATACATGTCTGTCACTGCTCGAGCTATGCTGTGTACCAGCTGCTGTGTGGGCTATGTCCACCAGGATTTTAAATCCTTACAACCATCCCAGGCAATGACTTTTCCTATGAACGAATGATTGTTTCCGATCATAGTTAATGCTTAGTGAAGCCTTGATTTGAACACAAGTCCATTTGGCTCCTTACTATGTATGTTGCTTTAATTGCTTTACCAGGCTTTTCTGATACATGCACTTGTAGAAGGAAAGCGTCTGCATTGTTAGCTTAATTCCCTGCCTGTAGATGCCTAAGTGGTAATAATTAGAGCGTAGTCTACACGGGAGTCGATACTCTATTAAAACAGACTGTCGTGTAGAAAAAGTGCAATAAATGAGGCAAGAGGGCTAGAAATAAAGTGTGGGGAGACATCAGCATGATCCACAAAATTCAGACATCTGTGCAGTCCAGTTGGAGACAAGCACTCTGGACAGACAACATATCGGAGGGAAAGTTAGGGGGATGTCATAAAAATTGAGGAAAAAGAGTCAGTAGGTCTTTAGACATGAAAAGATGGGCATAGTTAAGTGGGAAGCTGAGTGAAAAAGAGATAGATAGTGCTTTACAATTTTCAGAAGTCTGTATCATTAGAAACTTAGGGTATGGGGAGTCAAAGGAGATCAGTATTACGGGGTCGGGGTGGGAGCCAGGAAGGAGCAAAGGTTGTATTTCGAGTGTGAAAGTGAAACACTTTAAGATCTATTACTATGTGAGAGTAAATGAAAAGTTGACCTGGAAGTGTGCCAAGTGTAAGAAAAAAAATGCAGATGGCGGAACTGGGCCTGGTGGTACATGCCTGTAATCGCAGCACTCAGGCAGGCTGTCCTGCGAGTTCAAGGCCAGCCTGGACTACATAGGAGACCATGTCTCAAAAAGAAAAAAAAAAAGAGACAGAGGACTAAAAGCCCTGGGGACAATGAAATGAGCATCATTTTTGAAATGACATACGTCCATATTGCAAACTTGTATCCCTCATTGACAGCTGATGTGTTTTTACATGAAATGCCTTCAAAGAAACGTACTGGCTAGAGAAGATTGCAGTTATTGTGTTTAGTAGGTGTAGGTCAGCTTAGTCTTCTCTATGAGACAAGTGCTTTTCAGGCATTATTTGTCATCAGCTTTACCTGGAAGAGCTTATTAAACATACAGGTTCAGTGTGCTGACAGTGAGAGTTAGGGATCTGTGGCTTTAACAAACATGGCAGGAGTGATTTTGAAAGAGGATGACTGATGTTGCATTTTAGTAAAACACCGAGCTGAACAACCTCTGTTTTCTTCAAGCTGTTAGCCATGGCAACACTCCAGGGTAAAGAATGTATGTGCTTTTTCCAATTTTGAGGAACTCATTCCTAACTCCTGCTTAGTAGGTGCAAAAGAATTATGGGGGTTACAAAAGAGGTCAGATAGCACTCTAACCATAAATGCATTTGCTGCCCAAAAAGCAAAAAAAGAAAAAAATTAGAATTTCTGGTGCCTAGCAGAAAAGAGCCCTTGAAAATATGTAATGTGAATGTTGCTTATAGACTTGCTCACCAAGTGGGTGTGAATGACTTGGTTTGTATGGGATATTATATTTGAAGTAAGACGATCCTTAGTCATATCTATAGCTAAACATTGGAGGAGATACATTCCCATTCTCTTTATACTTCTGTACAGTTGTAGCCCACTGAAACATAATATGTTATATATGCTAAATAAGATTCTTAAAATTTGTTAATGTTGTTAAGAAACAGCATAGTAAGTTTTTGGGAATGACAGAGTTGTTTGTTCACTCGCGTAGAATTTGGGATATATTACTTATATCCCACTAGTGGGATTTGAACTCTTGAAGGCACGGAATGTGGCCCTCCTCTCCACAGCTGAGCCACAGTGCCCACGGTAGCTTTGGTGCTACGACACTGCCCCTAGAGGGATAGCCTTTCACTCTGTGCAGTTAACACTACAGCACCAAACTTTTCCTCATGTATAATTGAATCCAGTTTTATTCCTAACTAATAATGCCTTGCAAATATCCATCAGAGAATTTTTGGAAGCCTTAGTAAATTCTTTAACGTTTAGAGCATGTAAAATGCAGGAAAGATTTAGGAAATAATATTTATTAATCAGATATCTTATTCTTGCTTTGTTTTTGCCATCCATTCAGTTACTATTCCTTGAGGAGTTAACTACATTCCAGGCTGTGTGCCCAATGCTAATTATTAAAATGTTGAAATTAAGAACTCATGATATGAATGATTTCTAGGGAAGTAGGATAGTTGCTGCAATTTAATATGTCTTAAAGTGAAATAATTTTCTTGCTGTGTAGCTTTTTCCCCCCTTTTTAACCTTTTTTCTTATAACCTCAGTAGTGCCTGTTCAAAAGTAAAGCAAACCATATACAATAATGTGATGCCTGCAAATTCCAACTTGCGATGGGATCCAGACTTCATGATGGATTTTATTGAGAATCCTTCAGCCCGAAGCATCAACTACTCAATGCTAGGCAAGATCCTTAGTGACAACGCTGCCAATCGCTACAGCTTTGTCTGCAACACCCTCATGAATGTATGTATGGGCCACCAGGACGCGGGCAGGTGAGTCGGCTTACCCTGGTGTCCGTGTTCGCTCCGAGACCTGCTGCCTTGCCACTCCCGTGGAGTTGAGCTCTTCAGTAACTGTCTGAGCTCACGCCCCCTCCATTTTCTTCTAGTCCTCAGTTTACCTCTGCTTTTCCTAACCTGAGATAGTGCTTTCTGGCATATGGCTCTGGCATGGGACAGTTTAGATATTACTGTAAGTTATATGATCTGTTTTCAGAAACATGTACTAAAAACATAAATGATAATATTCTTATATTTTTAAAAAAACCATATTTGGACCTACTTACACTAAATATTCTCTTTAATTTTGGTTCCTTTAACATGTAAATGTATAGGTCATGTTTCTTTATGGAACTGAAAATATATTAATTCACATATGTATGATTATTTATTATTCTCAGCATTATTAGAAAACATTTGAGCCCACTTATTTTTATGTTTGCCTAAGGTTCTTCAGGTAACTTGATAAGTGTTACATCCTGAACTCTTAGGAAATGAATGATTTGTTCTGTGGTGGTGAAATACACCTTCAGTGCGCGCATCTTGTGTGGCCGTTTCTCTCTTGCACAAGGTTACTTGCTTCTCTGTTTCTTTTGTAGGATTAACGACATAGCCAACTTCTCCTCTGAGCTGACTGCTTGTTGCACCGTTCTCAGTTCAGAGTGGCTGGGGGTCCTGAAGGCTCTTTGCTGTTCTTCAAATCACGTGTGGGGGTTTAATGATGTACTTTGCACTGTAGATGTAAGTTTTCTTTTTCATTTCAAACTATAATTAAGAATTTAACTAGTGGGTAACCTTTTTTTTTTTTAGTTTTCTAATTTAGACAGCTGCAACATTGTAAAATATCTTTTTTATGTAAAAGCAGTAAACCACAGCATAGTTATACGGAATTGAATAAATGAAAAAATGAAAATAAATTGATTAATCTGTAGCAGTGGTACCAAGAATTTTCTTATTTCCTAAAAGTTTCATTACTCTGAGGTTTATTTAAAAATGAATGGATTATCTCTTCAGATCTTTGTTTTAACCGTGTGGGTTGAATTCTTCATGGCGTAGAACGTAACCGTTTTACAATTTGAAGAGAACCAGTGTAAATCCTATCTAGGAATATGGGTTTGTTGTGTTGTTTAAGAAAGCGCCAGTGTAGATGCGGACGGTTTTCTATCCTCGTGATTGTGTCTGGAGAGTGATGAAAAGTTACGTGTCTCCCCTCCTGTCTCCTCGGAGCACGTATCTTCCCCTGTATCCCATTTCCTCAAAGGTGAGGTTGCATTCATGATGTGTGAGTTTCTATTGAAAAATCTATCTTGATTTTTTTCTCCCCATTATCTATTCTTAGCACAGTCTTTCACCTTCTAGTACATTTTGTAACAAAGAGTGGCACATTTTTAAAGTTGCTTCTCAGTAGAAGGCTAATTCCCTAGTTCTGCTGTCTTGGGCTGGGCGGAGAGTCTGATCTCTATATCTCCATTCTGAGGGTTAAGATTTTACACACATAAAATTCATTAGTGGTGACATTTTTTTTCCAGACAGAAAAGACCCAAGTTTTTATGTTTCAGGTCCTTACCTCTTGGTTCTTTGTTATATTTTGTCTTCTGCTTTAATTTCTCCTCTGTTAACATGGAAATAATAATAGTGTGAGCCTTACAGTCTTCTGCTGGTAGATAAGGTGATTTTTGAAAATTGCTAGCTATGGTCCCTAGCATGTAGTACCAGTCCAAGTGAAGGCTACTCTGACAGTAATCATTTGTTACTATTTTCTGCCAGTGTCTTGTGAGACTTATAAAGGTAGATTATACAGAAAGATTCCTTAGCTTTCCCTGTGACTGAATTGTATACCTTCCTCTGTCTCCACTCCTTTTAAACTTAGGAGTCAATGATAAACTTTCAAAGTTATTTTTAAAAGTAATTTAATCACATTAAAGAAGTCTAGCCAGTTGTTGCAGAATGGAACTCAATAATAGTAGTAAGTCATTTCTCCACTGTACCGACTGGCCTTGCTTGTCCTGCTTCCTAGCGGTCTTACATTTCAGTGACACAACATAGTGCTTTGTGCCAAATGCACTAACCGTACTACTTCTTTCAGTGATTTCTTTAAATTTGTGTGTGTGTAGCTTTTCATTTGTATGTGCGCAAGATAAAGCTGAGTATCCTCTTATGCCATTTGGATGTGGGTTAACCTCATGCTTTGTCTTACAAAGTAGAAATGGGCCTACATGCTAAATGTCCTGAGAAGTTATCATTTCTGTCTCCTGGTTAGTTCATGTTAGGATCTGAGGTCTTACTAGTATTGCCTACATTCTCTTAGGTATTGATCTTTGAGAATACTTAAAAGGGTATTAGGTATTAAAACCTGTCAATGTTTTTCTTGAAGGTGAGTGACCTTTCATTCCATGATTCATTAGCTACTTTCATTGCTATTCTGATAGCACGACAGTGTTTCTCCCTGGAGGACGTCGTGCAGCACGTCGCTCTTCCCTCTCTCCTAGCGGCAGGTAAGGAGGCACCCAGGAGCTGTGTGCGTTACGAGATTTTTGTCTTGTCGTGAACAAAGGAAAGTATAACTTCAGGTGTTACATACGTTGCAGAGTGGTGTGGTGTCAGCTAGAGATGGGAGAATTTTAATACTTGTTCTGTGCAGAGTCACATAGCTCCCTGCTGAAGAGGAAACTGCTCTTACATTACCTGTTTCAGGGAAGCAGTTGGGTTTCTCAGAAAAGTGTAGCCAGTAGCTTATTTTCTTACTGTCAGAAGAATTTATTTTTAAGTTATTCCTGAAAATTTATCTTAATAGAAAACCTGAAGGACTTGTTCCTGACCCTGTTAACAAACTTGCGTCTTCATCCTCTCTTACAGCTTGTGGAGATGCGGACGCAGAGCCCGGGGCAAGAATGACTTGCAGACTCCTGCTTCACCTCTTCCGAGCTCCTCCGCAGGCCCGTTTCCTGCAGCAGGCAGCGGGTGAGCCAGCCGCTGGAAAACCTCTGCTTACATTTTCATCTAGATATATGGCTTTAACCTAACAAGTGGGGTGTCCGTTTTGTAATTTCCTTCCTGATTTTTGTGGGTTTGATCTGGGGGTGATGAATGAGTGAGAAAATGCTACCCAGAGGGCTGTCAGCACCTTTCACTTGTATCATATCAGGATGCATTGAGAAAGAAAAACCAGGAGTTAACAGACAATAAAAATACCTGGGCTCTTAGGCCAGGGCATATTGGTGGGCAGCCTGATCCTCTAATATACTGTGTGTGTTGGTTCTGAACCAGACCATTCCAGCTTGGGGTCCTGGTGATTTGTGTGTTCTCTTCCTCAGAAAAGGGGGTAAGAATCGTAGACAGGTACCGAATTGTTAAAAGGGAGAAGAATTGTTAGTGAAGTCTGTACCTGAGGATCACTGCCATATAGATACGTATGTCTGCGTGGGAATCGTACTAATCTTTTTGCTACATCTCTACAGTGCAAAAACATTGCTTTAATAATTACAAAAAAAGATTAAGTAAGAGTCCTGGCAGTGTCAGTGAATCCAAGGAGCGTCAATTAAAGCAAGCAAATGGCAATTAAGCGCCCACAATCTCACAGTGAAAGGCCTTGCTGACTGTAAATGATTACAGAAGATTGTTAATGGTGGTGATGACACCATTAAAGGTCTGTTGTTGTTTCCATAGGCAAACCTTTCCCCGGAATAAGATCATCTTGTGATAGACACCTTTTAGCTGCTGCGCACAACAGCATTGAAGTGGGAGCCGTTTTTGCTGTCTTAAAAGCAATTATGATGCTTGGTAAGGCTATGTGGACTCTGAGTTTCTTGATTAAGCACCAGAAATAGAGGCAAAATAATTTGTATTCAAGTTAAAATCTAATTAGTGTTATCGGAACATGGTTTGTTCTCTCTGTTCTGGAAAAATTAATTAACTTCCTCAACTCCAAGTATAATTGAGCTCTGTAGAATTCTGTCCCTTACCTAGACTGACTTGGGGGAACTTAAATACAAATGGTATTTTTGTTTGTGTAATTGTGGCTATCTCATTCCAGTGTCAAATAGAGCCACAGGGTTTTTTTGCCTTTATTCTTGGCAGAAATCACACTTCGTGAGGGACAGGCTTGACTTGGTGATGTAACTCACGGTTTAAACTTCAGCCAGATGGTATTCCAGGTGCACAGCATCAAAAAACCTGAGTTTTTTTAATCACACTGTTGCTACTTCTCTTATGACCCTTAGGAAGTTTTAAGTTTTCTGCCTTAGTTTTTTCATGAGTTGGGTGATTATTTTAATTGTGTTTATATTATTAAAGAAATATTAGCTATCACAGTAATTTTGAATTTCATTATTAAAAAAATTGTCCCTCACGCCCTTATTTGTACGTACTTTTTTGAAGTAATAGTGCTTTCTCTTCATGTATGGTGTAGTACTCTGAAACATTTGTTTGTAAATTTGTAAAGAAGTTGAAAGATGAGGAACTGGTGAATTCATAGTGCTTACTTCCGATTGTGAGAGCAGCTGCTGGTGTGGACTAAATAGTAGTTGCCTCTTTTGCTCTTACGGAACCCCCTTCAGTTAAACAGAGTGACTGAGTGGCTAGGAGTTGCTATAGATGATTGTTAAAAAACATTAATTAAGGGAGTGAGGACCAGATGTGGTGGTACGTATCTGTAATCTTGGCATTTTGGGAGGCTGAAACAGGAGGGTTACAGGTTCAACACCAGCTCTAGCTACCTAGCAACTTAGCTAAACCCGAGAGAGAGAGAGAAAGGGAGAAGGAGAGGGAGAGGGAGAGAGAGAGAGAGGCAGAGAGGCAGAGAGGCTGAGGCTGGGAATGATAAATGTACAGACCGTCCTGCCACAGTTGACTTTTCCTGTGGTATTTTTAGGGCTCATCAGAGAAACTAGCAGAGAACCTTTCAATACACTAATGTTGGAAGTATGAATATGTGACAGGTGCTTCGATTGCCATCCAGACATTGGCCCCTTGATTGGTAGGACTGGTCTTACCCCAATTAAAAGTTGCCAACTTCTTTAAATATTCAGGTACTATGGAGGCTTCTTTGAGTCTAAGTCAGGATCAGCCTGGTCCAGCACTGGACCAGGTTCACACTAAAAACTCAGTTTGGGGCCGGGGATGTAGCTCAGCAGCACAGCCCCTGCCTGGCAAGCATGAGGTCCTGAGTTCGATTTCCAGCACCAAAAAAATAAATAAATGAAATAAATAAATACTCAGTTTGTTCTGTAGTCTGTGCAGTAGCAGGAGGTTCCACACAACCTGTGAGACCTCATCTTAATGCTGAGTGAACATCTCCTAGTCTGGGACTGGCAGAGGTGTTTGTTTTTGATCTACAGAGGTTTTAATTTACTACCTCATCAATGTCTTAGTAATGTCCTCCCCATCCCTATTTACCAGAATACATTTAGAGATAGTGAGGTGGGATTGATATATTGAATTTGGTTCATAAATCCCATAGTTGTTTGTTTGTTTATTTATTTATTTATTTATTTGCGGTGCAGGGGATTGAACTGAGCTATATCCCCAGCCCACCATAGTTGTTTAATTTGAAATGTAGCGATAGTTGTTTTTGTCACCTAAGGGTGAAGAACATACACTAAATTTTGGTGTTTGTGTTCATTCCTTCAGCTCTTAAAAATCTCTGATGAATCACATCAATTCCTGTAGGTAAAATGAGTACTTCTTGTATTTTATTTGAAAAATATATGAGGACATATTAGTAGATTGCAGTATCTTGTTTGTGTCTCCTCTTAAGATTTTGTAAGTATTCAATTTTTTTCAGCAGAGTCAAAGTTTTGGGTTTTAATAGACTCTGTAACACTGACTTGGGCCTAGCTTTACTCACTTATTGCGGGCCCTGGAGGCTTTGGCTAAACTCATTTTGCATCTCAGGAATTTTCTTGGGAAGGCTTACTTTGAGCCTGTTGGTAAGCAGTTAGAAGTTGAAGGCTCTGCTGCTGTTTGACAACCCTGACTACCAAACTGTATGACTCTAACTTTTAAAATATGACATTTCTATATAATCGCTGAAGGTTCCTTTTTGCTGTTCAAACGTATTCTGTTCAGGTGTTTCCTCCCAGAACTTTGTTGTGAGGATAGCACTTGCCTTAGCTTCATTTCACTGAAACTTTAGAGATTGCTCAGGTGAGGGTTTCTAAGTGGGATGTTATGGAGAGGAAGGTAAAAGAGTGTGTTCAGTGAATGCCCTGCTTTGCAGGGCTTCCTCAGTGTGCACTGCCCTCTTCCATTCCCAGGGAAATAAATCTCTCTTGTCCAGAAGTTGATAGTAAGGTGAGCTAAGGCAAAACTTTTCTCTTGACCTATGGATAGAAAGTAAGTCATTGTAAGAGAAGAAACGGAAAAGGGACACCTAACAGGGTGAGTAAGCCGTTTTTCCTTGTCTGTCAGTCACATCAATTTGGGTGCCTTCACGCTTAAACTTTTGGTGAGATCAATGTTCTGTGACTGTTAAATGTGACTCATAATGGTCCATCTAAGTTTGGTAAGTGTGTCTAATTCTGTAAGCAAAAGAAGAAATGAGTTCTGAACTTGCTTTTTCTCCATGTCTGGTAATTCGCTGGGTTCTTTCATTTATCCTCTTGATCCACTTTGCTGAACTGTGTGATAAAACTATTTGCATATTTTAAATCCCTGAGAGCTAGCCTCATTCTCATCTCAAACATTTGGCGATATTTTGAACTTCTGTGATTTTGCTTTTGTACTTCTGTCATTTAGGAGATGCCAAAATTGGCAGTAACAGTGTCAGCTCTTTAAAGAATGATGACTTCGCCATGAGAAGTTTGCGGCGTGATGGGAATGCTGATGATATCTGGACCGCCTCTCAGAATGCGAAGTCCTGTGGGAAAAGCATTTCCATAGAGACCGCCAATTTAAGAGAATATGCCCGATACGTCCTGAGGACTATCTGTCAGCAGGTATTCTCCAATTCATTCTGTCTTTTACTTGGAAAATGCAACAACTTCCAAAGATAGTTGCTTGCTACCGTAGGAAACTTGCATACAGGTGGTCCTTTTTTTCCCTACTACCTTTATTTTGAAGTAATTTCAAATTTCATAAAAAGTTGCAATAATAATAAAGAACTACAGTATATTCTTTATAGCTATGCACTGATTTTTACATTTTGCTACATGTGCTTTATAATTCTGTTTATGTGAATGTGGGTGCATATTTTTTCCGACCCCTTTGAGGATAGTAAATAGTGCTTTTTTATACTTTGTTTTATGCATACTTCCATTTTCATTTCATAGCAAAATCAAAATATATTTTCTAAAAATCAGAGAACTTGTGATTGGTACCATAATTTTTCTCATCTCTAGGCCACATTCCACTTGGCTCATTTGTCCTAGGCTGTTGCATTTGTCTAAAGTTTCCTGAAGATTAGCTTAAGATTGTGCACCCCTTGCCCAGAGACTACAGAAGTAAAGTTGTATCCTTCCAGGTGTCCACATCTTAAGGCACACAATGTCCCTTTATACCTTATTGGTGATTTCATATTGATTGAGGTGTCTCCATTTTAATTTTATGGTTTCTCCACTGTATAGATATTGTTTTACCTCTTGTAATTAGTGGGGAATCTTTGGGGAGACACTTTGAGATGACACGAATTTCCCCACCCCTCACATGCATCCATTTTTATTCTTGTCCAAACCAGTTGGCTGCCCATTTCCTCCTCCATAATGTTTCTTTTTGAAGGAAAACCCTAGCCTTTTATTTACTTGTTTATTTTTTATTATCCAAATGTGGAACACAGTGGCCTTAGTTATTTTAATGTTCACGTTGTTCTAGATGTGTTTCTTACTTTCTGGCCCATCTTATACTTTCCCTGCCTAAGAACTGACATCACTCATTCCCCCAAGGAATGCTGGTTCTGTTTGGTAGAGAACAGTGCTTTGGCAGCAAGAACTGATATGGTGTGTGCCTGTTTTCAGGAGTGCTGCTGTTTCCAGATCTCTCAGCAAATGGCTAGGAGCAAACTACATCCATATACTTAAGTGTGTGCATGTCTGTTGTAATTGTGAGTTTGTACTTACACCCCCAGTTCCAATCCAACTCCGGGAAGTTGTACTTTACTTTTCCTAATTGCATTCTTGCAAAATAAGAACGCTGCATTCCTATAACATTAGCTCCTTTACTTAATTGCTTAATTCTGCAACACTGTGGTTTCAGAACTGTTATCCATATAACTTGAGGAAAAGCAAGTTACTAAGAGGAGCTGAAGAAAGTTCGTGCTTCTTTTTTTCTATAGGTTTACAATTTGTATTCAAAGGTTGAGTTTCTTAGTAAAAATATATCCTGTATTTCAAACAGAACTAGGTTTGTTTTTGTTGAACTTCAGTGTAAATTCTCTTACATCCCAGTTCTTTGCATAGAATTACATAAAAAGTCAGACTATACACAAGTATTCAGAGGTGTGTCTTCCAAATATGCCTTGTGTTTGGCCCTCCCTGCCCGAGTTGACTTATTTCATTATCTTTACCCTTTCATGTTTTTAAAATGAGAACTTCTTGCTTAAGAAAAAGGATATGACTTACGTATTTTGTATTTTACTATAGATATAAAGTTGTGCCATGTTTTGTATGTTACAGGTTTATTCTAACCATGATAAAAATTTGCTGAATGCCCATAGATGATGAGTTATGATTTGGTTCTCAGTGTGAGGCACATGCAAGTTTTTGAACTAGAGGCTGGTGGGCAGGCTGGGGTAGGCTCCTAGCAGCTAGTCTCAAGGGTTCCTCTGTGAGCCCGTGGGAGGCTCCTGGGTAGTTTGGGCCTACCTTACAAGTGGCAGTAGTCAAAACTGAATAAGTGGATTAGTTAATGAGGAAGGAAGAGAGAGAGGAAGGAAAGGAAAGGAAGGGGAAGGGTGTGATGCCTAGGGGAAAAGTACAAGTACAATACCTCAGTGCTGCTACCTGTGTTTGATTTAACTGGTCTAATACGGGACCTGGATATAGAATGCGATAAACTCCCCAGGTGATTTTAATGGAAAATCAGTATTGAGTCTCTGATATGGTGGTTAAGAAATACACTTCATCTGAAATAGATCTGGGTACAAACTGAGCTCTGCTCCTATTACTGATTTCTTACCCCATCTACTATAGTACAGAATTTTCCCTTGAAAAAATGGCAAAGAGAAGGTGCTAGGAGATTAAATTGGGAGAGGACCTGAGGACAATTAGCCACGTGCATCTATATCCTTAAACTTTTGTTAAGGATATAGTAGTTGGGATTCTTTCAAATTACCATAAGAAAATAATTATATAGAAAGTATATGCACATAATTTTTTATTTATAATAGTAGCATGCATGATAGTATCAAAGAGTAAGATAATTTTTAAAACATTTGTTACATTGTGTTCTGTCTGTTCAGTGTTATTCATGTATTCCATAAAGAGCATGAAGACCACATATAGCATTGGATCATTATATACCAAATTTTTAAAAAACATTGCAAAATGGCCATAAATCAAGGTCCCATTTTCCAGTTGAGGACATATACCATACATCTTTTCATTTTTTGCATATAGATTTTAAAACTTGAATCAGTATAAACTCGATTTTGAAGAAGTCAAAATGCTGGAAATTTGTTTTTAAATTTTTTTCATGTACTTGTTTCATGTAATTTTTTAAACTGAAAGATTCTTACCAACTTTTTATGCGTTTTTTACTCTGTGAACTTAGTACATAGTACATAGTTACATAGAAAGTCAGTGTCTGTTAAGCTAACTGCCATGTTTTTCTTAGGAATGGGTAGGAGAACATTGCTTAAAAGAACCTGAAAGATTGTGTACTGACAAAGAGCTTATACTAGACCCCGTGCTTTCCAATATGCAAGCACAGAAGCTGTTGCAGCTTATCTGTTACCCCCACGGCATTAAAGAATGCACTGACGGAGACAACTTGCAAAGACAACACATTAAGCGCATTCTCCAGGTAATACTGCACTCCAGTTGCTGTGTTCCTGTCATTTAACACATTCTGGTGTTAGAAGACTTATGGGTCCCTCCGTCCTCTCCCGTGCTCGCTCGCTCGCTCGCTTGCTCTCGCCGTCTCTCTCAATTTCTGACTAATTCTTGTCTTCAGTTAATTCTAAGTTTTTTCTCCCATTTTTTTGCTGTGGAATTGCCAGGGTTTATTGCTAGGTAGATATAAATGCTGTTAATTTTACATATTTGTAAAACAAATGTTACTATTTTAAGTCAGCACTATATTTACATGAGAAATAGTCTGAGGAGGGATAGTCTTAATGTATTATCCAAGAAACACTAAAATTGTCTTGGAATAGGGTTGATTAGATAAATGGATTTTGATAGTTTAAATGCTTATTTTATTTCTAGTTCTTAGCTGAGTCATTTACATTATTTTCATGGTGTGTGTGTGTGTGTGTGTGTGTGTCTGTGCTCAATATATGTAACAGGATTCTTTGTATATCATTTTTTACTTTCTTGAGAGATGAAATACTGCAAGCATTTATTTTACATTAAAATTGGTTCAATTTCCTAAAGTTTCAATTCTTTCTTTTTAAACCAGAATCTTGAACAGTGGACATTGAGACAGTCCTGGCTTGAGCTTCAGTTAATGATCAAGCAGTGCCTGAAGGACCCTGTGAGTATATATTGAACACATTTATGTGACTGAAATTTTACAAAAAACAAAACCACATTGATGTTTGAAGGTAAAGGAGTACATATGTGCTAGCTTTCTTATCTCTAACTCCAGGGCTCCGGTTCTGTGGCTGAAATGAACAACTTACTGGACAATATTGCGAAGGCAACAATAGAGGTATTCCAGCAGTCTGCAGACCTAAATAATAACGCCTCTAATTCTGGTGTGAGCCTCTTCAACCCAAATGGCATTGGAAGTGCTGATGCAAGCAGCACAAGACAAAATGGAATAAAGACATTTCTAAGGTATTTTTAAATTTTTCACATGTAATAGTAAATTTTATTTGTATAGTAGTTATTTTTTTCATTAAGGTAAAGGAAATGTGAAGAAAATAATTGCTTGTAGGTGACAGTTGCTGGTTTTTAATAACTGAAAGGGTGAAACTGGGATGGGCAATATTCTTAGCATTTTAAGTATTTGGTTAAGTAGGCTCTTAGAACTATCGTAGAACTCGGGTTTGATCCATATCTTCAGGGACCCTTAGGTTACTGCATTCAGTGCTAATCATTGTATAGAAAACACTTTTTCTGCCTCTGGATTAGTTAGCAGTTTGGACAAATACTTGTTTAGAATTAGAGCCAGGAGGAATATGCAATTCTGAATTAATCCTTTAATCATGAAAGGCAGATTGATTTGTATTTCATCATTTTGGTAGAAAGTATTAACTAGCGTGTTTTAATACTTAAAACCATTATTTATTATTACACTTAACTGTAACATTTTATGTTTTAACCATGACAGAAAAGTATGTTGTTTGTTGAACAAAACAATGACTGAGTCTTACTAATCAGATTGAGACGAGAATCACAGAAAAATACTAGAAAGTAGATTCATTTCCAGCGTCCTCCCAGAGCTGAGCCTTTTATTGCTTCTCCTAAAAGTGGGGAGAAGGTCTAAGCCAGGTCTGGGCTTCAGCAAGAGGAAAGATGGTACAGAAATGAAAGTGAATTTGTAGACTTGCCCGTGCCTGGCACTTCAGAGTTTTGGGAGTTTCTGTGACAGCTGGGAGGGCAGAGACCCAGGCTGCTTCCTCAGGTGTAACACCTGCTTCTGATTTTAGTTCCTCTGAACGCAGGGGCGTGTGGTTGGTGGCCCCGCTCATCGCCAGGCTGCCCACGTCTGTGCAGGGACGAGTGCTGAAAGCGGCTGGGGAAGAGCTAGAGAAGGGGCAACACTTAGGCTCATCGTCAAAAAAGGAGCGAGACAGACAGAAACAGAAAAGGTATGGCTGGAAGGTGTGTCTCTTAATGTGAAGGTGTGAAGAACACCTGAGGTAATCTAGTGCCCTGGAAATATCCGATCATTGCAGGCAGCATCCACTAGCATTTATTTTTAAATAGAAGGGAAGTAGTCTGGGTAGGCCAGGCTCTGCTCCTGAGAAGTTCCAGGTGTGTAGTACACGAGTCCTCAGTTCTGTCTGTGCGTCCAAATGACTGCTGAATTTTTGAAAATATCTTGAGCCCCACTTCACATCAGGCCAGTCAGATTGGATTAGCCACTTGCCTTATGTATTTCCTTTTTAACTATTTCTAATTTTCTCTCTTCCTAATTTTCTGTATTACATGCTAATAATAAAGTTATTTTTAATTCGAGCTTGTTACTGAAAGTTACTAATATTTCCAAACATTTAGGTGTCTTGTTTCTGACTAGATATTAAAATCTCTAAGCCACCAAAGCTAATGTTTTCTTAATAATTTATTTTATGCCAAAGGAAAGGTTTCAACAATTACTTTCAAAAACTGGTTGTATTATTGAGGGAGAATAGAACTTCATGTTGTGATTTAGCATCACAGGAATAAAGAAAAAGTAGTAATTTCTTCCATTTTTATAAGCATTCCAAAAATGTTTCTTCTTCTCTAGCCAACAATACTACCCCAGCTGCCCTTTACTGAGGTCTTGTGAAGTGCTGTTTCCTGTTTAAACTCACTGTACCCATGAGCTTTCATAGTCTCTCAGTCTCATGGTGTGTGCTCTCCTTGTCTGCTGTTTTCAGCGGGGGAGCTGAGACAGTGCAGGGTTCTGTAAGCTGTGCGATGGTGCACAGCAGAGAAGATGGATGTTTAAGCCCAAGCAAGCTGGCTTCGAGCCTGTGCTCGTAACTGCAGTGCATTTTGTGGAGACCTGGCAGTGCGTACATTGTGTCTGTCACCTGGTGCTTCACCTTCTTTGCCAGTACTCACTAGCCAGCCAGGCGACAGAGATCTAATTTTCAAATTACGTTTGCTAGTGGGTGATGATACGTGTGCGCTGCCTGACATCCCAGTAGCACCAATGGTCTCAGAGGTAGAAAGTAGTTCTTAAATAGTGACTCTCAATCCTATGTTAGATGGAGCTGATTGAAATATTCTGGTTTAGATTGCACTTTAAGACATTTTTATGTATAGCTCTTGGTTTGTCAGTTGTTGTCTAATTAAGGATATTCTACTAAAATGCCAATTTAAAAGTAGAAGTTTTCATAAATGCTTCGAAGCCCCTTTACCGGCAGAAGGCATGAGCAGTGGTGGAGCTGGGCACTAGAGGGCGCTAGCAGCAACCCAGGGCTTGCTGGTAACCCTAGTTTTACCAATATCCTGCTGTTTGATCTCAAAAAATGTGCTGAAAAACAAGGCAAATCTCAAAAATAATCACTGCACACATAGAGATTTGTCTGCTACACTTTAACAGTTTTAGGTGAAAAGTTTCTCAATTTCCCATTCTATTGCATGATTAAATAAATATTCTTTCTAATGCATATTTTAAGATTCTGCTTATTGATGTGAAACAAAAATTCATTACCTTTTCCTGCTCCCTACCACACATTTACAGGCAGTATGGATTTGTGAATGCCTTCCAGGGCAGTAAAGCCTATAAGTCAAATAGAAATACTACAGTATGATAAGTCACATAGAAGTATTACAGTATGATTGAACTTTTCCAGTGGCCTTTGGTAATTTCCACCCCTCCTTTATCTAATAGTAAAATAAACGAGAGCAAATATCCCAAAGGGGAAAACATGAGTATTGGAGCAGGAAGCAGGCTTGTCTTTCTAACCAGACTTGCTGTGATGACTTTCTTTGCAGTATGTCTCTTTTGAGCCAACAGCCTTTCCTCTCACTGGTCCTCACCTGCCTTAAGGGACAAGATGAGCAACGGGAAGGCCTCCTGACATCTCTCCAGAATCAAGTTAACCAGGTAGGACAAAGTATAATATTAAGCCAGGAAAGCATCTTTCAGTAGTATTCATTGGTTTTTCTTTCAAGTACTAAGATTCAACAAGGCACATTATGTCCTCATGAGATGCTGGGCAATAATAGTCTGTGGCCTGTGCTCCAGCCTGGCATCCTGGTCCCTGCAAGGTGAACAATTCTGTAATATTATGCATATAATACATGTGCATAGACTATCAAAGTAAATTCTTACATGTTACTATAACTTTTGAAGCAAAATGTCTTCCCCTTTCCTAACTCTGCTTCATGAGCGAAGACCTGCGAGAGTCTGTGGTATAATGGGGTTAATTTGAGGCACGGGAACCAAGTTCTTATTCCTCAGGCTGGACTTCCACATGGTGGGAAAGTTTTAACCTGACTGAAGTTTCAGGAAATCAGTTTTATTGGCCACTAAGACTCAGTGTGATTCCAGTTGTTGAATACGTAAGAAACTCACTCATAAATCAGAAGGTGTATTGGTTCATTTGCAAAGAATTTGAAAGTCACTTTTTACTAGCCCTGCTTCTCCTGAGCAGTTAGAGGCAGTTGGCATTCTGTGAACTGCACAGAAACTAAGCGATTGAATTAGAAATCGGAGAACTTTAAGGAAAGTAGATAGATGGGCCATATGAGATGTTTGTCCTGAAGCAGAGCCAGCTGGAGCCCTCATTACTGTACTGTGACTTACGGGATTGAGTCTTTCTCCCGAATGTGACTGGGTGGACATGGACAAGGGCACTTAACTTGTTTTCTCATCATGTGTAATGAAAACCTGAAGTGTGGGCAGTGAGGGCCTGAATCCCTTACATCTGCGGTCTTCTGCCTTGCTTACTTCCAGTTTCGGCCTTGACACGGTTGCTCGTTTCTGTTTCTCAAACTTGCCAAGCTTTACTTTTACTGCCCATACGTCTCCTTTCTTCTCTTTAGCGAAGAAGGATTCCTTCTGGGCTAGTAGTCTGTCTACTCTTCTGTTTCATTCAGGTCTTGGTTCATATGTTACCTTCTTAATGAGGCCACGATCACCTTCTAAGAGTAGGAGCACGGTTGACCTTCTCCGCTTGCCCTGCCTCACACCCCTTGCTCAGCTTGACTTGTATCATCATATAAGCTCCACGGAGCTGTGTGTGTTAACTGTCTCGCACCTTAAACGACGCTTGGAAGAGACCCATGTCTTTCCCACATGAGGTTTGGGAAGTGCTCACTTCCCCTCATGCAGGTGTGCTGTGCTCCCAGGTTGGCCATTGGTGTGGATTACTTCTGCATGTGACTCACTGTACTTCTTGCAAAATGAGTATCATTAGCTACTGGATTGTTTCTTGCTGTTGTGTGTGTGTTTGCTTGTGTCATCCAATTCTAGGGTGTAACACACTGTGCTTGCCTTCCCTCAGGAAACTTCCTTCCCCAGCATTAACATGAGTCAGTGAGGAAGTGAAGCAATCCACTTTATAAATTTATATGCTACTTGGTTCATTGATGTCTAAGATGACACATTTTTTCAAAATGGTTTATATTCTTTTTATTCAAGGAAAAATATGTATTAAGATGGCAAACCTTTAGTAATACATTTCCTAGGGTTTATAGGACATCCCTAGAAATGCATAGTGGGACCAATGTAAAATGTAATTCTAGCTCTCCAGTATTTTTCTTCATAAGACCGGTGAAACAATGTAGTTTTTAAAATTTGTGAGTACTTAATTTGATGTGTTCTAAAGTACCTTCTCAGACTTAGTGTTAGGATGTATAATTTGATTAAGATTTTCTTTTCCTTCTAGAAAGACAGGGGACAAAGAAATAGCCAGGTTTCTGTCTCCCTGAAGAAAGGGAAGGAAAGCTAAAGTTTTTACTACTTTCGTTACTTATTAAAGCAGAAGTTGTTTTAGACTTTTAATAAAAACTCAATTTAAATAAAAAAACTCAATTTTAAGTGGTGAAAGGTTTTTCTTTTCCTTTTTGGCCTGGCCGTAGATTGTGAGTAATTGGAGAGAAGAGCGGTACCAGGAGGACGTGAAGGCGCGGCAGATGATGCACCAAGCTCTGCAGCTTCGCCTCAATCTGGTAGGGCCCGCTCCGGTGCTCTTGCCCTCACCTGCGCTGCATGTGCCACAGTAGCCCAGCTTCCCGCCTCGGCTGTGGGGAGGGCTGCTGGCCGCCATCGCCGTGAGGCATCCCACTCTTTGCCTTCTGTAGCTACTTCTCTCTCTCAAACCTTCTGCTTTTCTTCCTGTGGGAGCTGAGTTCTAGACAGCAGTAGGTATTTTAAGCATTGTGTCTTCTCCACCCTGTCCCCATCAAGCAGATTTCTCTTTAGTTTGTGCTAAGAGTAGGTCTCAGAAGACTGCTTTGGGATACTAACTTTTACTGTTCTTATTTTAAAAATGTTTAAATCCTTCAACTCAAAATTGTGACAGATTTTGCATCAAATTGAGCAAGAGGACAAATCTTGCAGAGACAGTTTCTAGAAATTTAAATTTTCTTACACATTGTACATTCCTTTGAACTTTTCTTTCCTATTAGACCCAAATGAAGGCTTTCCTGGGGGCTGATGAGCCCGATGTGTTATTTTTATCCCAGTTCCCACACAGATAAACTGGCCAGCCTTCAGGTAATGGGATCACAGGCTTAGATGCAACAGTAATTGAACAGAGCAAAGATGAAGATAATCAGGTTATACAGTTTTGACCGTGTTCACGTTTAATTTGACCACAACTACAGCATAAAACGGAGTATCATGAAAGACTAGGAAGTAAACGTTTTTATTGGTGCCCACAGTCAAGCATTACTCTTCTTTATTTAATTTTTGAATGACCAAACCATAATAAAGAACCTAAAAATGATGATAGACAGCTAAATGAGAAAGAAGACAGGATAATCTTTAGTCCATACAGTAAGGCCTGGCTTCTCCCTCCCTCTCACTCTCATAGCACACAAACTTTGTCCTCCATTTGCGTGCTAGGTGGGAGGAATGTTTGACACCGTACAGAGGAGCAGCCAGTGGACCACAGACTGGGCTGTCCTCCTCCTCCAGATAATTACTTCGGGGACGGTGGACATGCACACTAACAAGTACGTTTTTCTTATTTCTTGTTTATTTTACTGCATGTATACATGGTATAACTTTTGATGTGCTGAGCAAATTCTAGCACATCTTATTAACGTAGGTGCCATGAAAGGTTCTGTGCCTGGATAGAAATGCTCAGTAAGTCAAGGGTATCTTGGCTTGCCTTTAAAAGAGTTTTCTTTTTTTCCCTTCCTAGTGAATTATTCACAACAGTACTTGACATGCTGGGTGTTTTAATCAATGGAACATTAGCCTCTGACCTATCAAATGCATCCCCGGGTGGATCTGAAGAGAATAAACGTGCATACATGAATTTAGTAAAGAAACTGAAAGTAAGTTTGTGATCAGCTCGTATTATGAGGTTGTGTTGTTTCTGGAATTTGTTATCTACTGCGTTTTATTTAAAATTGCTATCCATTAATTTAAATTAATTTCTTAATTAAGTGTGGTGCTTTACTATTTATTTTACCTTACCAATACCCAAAAAATTATAAGCATACCATCCTGTAAATTTTTCTTCAAGAAACATACTATATTCAAAAAGCATGTTTAATTTTAAATGAACCTTAGAAATATGGCATCAAACATATAACCATGATGCTAACATTAGATAAACATCTACTAATATTTATGAATCTGACCCTTCATGAAACATCACCATGGTCTTTGAAATAAGCTATAAAGAAAAACAACACAAAAAATATAGCCAGTGTCCTTACAAATAAAATTAACTGATGGTTACCTTGTGGTCTGACCCTGGCTGGGTACGGGAAAGTGTTCCGTGCTGCAGCGTCTGTCTTCTGAGTACAAATGCTACTCTAGATTTTTGTCACTTCAGCACTGTTATGTTTGCTATATAAAGACAGCTTTTATGTGTGTTCTATTTTCTACCCAAATAGAAGAAGAAGAAATGAAACAAACTCATCACTGATTTGGAGTTCTTCCATAGACCATGTTCAGGGTTAAAGAACATGACAGCTATAAAGAAGGAAATGTTCCAGAGGGGAACTTCCTTCTTGTTAACTTTTGCCTGCGTTGTAATTTCTAAATTTCTGTTCCACTGCCCTCCTTCCCCCTCCTTCCTTCCCTCCCTCTCTCTTTTTCTTTTTTTCCCAGAAAGAGCTAGGAGATAAGCGGTCAGAAAGCATTGACAAAGTTCGACAATTGCTACCTTTGCCGAAACAGACATGTGACGTCATCACTTGTGAACCTATGGGTTCTTTGATTGACACAAAGGGAAATAAAATTGCTGGATTTGACTCTATAGATAAAAAACAGGCAAGAGTAAATTTTTTTTTCTCATTCATAAATTTGTTTATATAATTCATATTGTTATCTTCCTAAGGGTATATAAAAAAAAACTCAACTTTTCAGTTTGTTGGCTTCTTAAGTGTAGTGGTCATTGCTATTATAAATAGGTCCGCTCTTTGAAGAGCTTCACTTGAAATGTTTGTCTAAATTTCAAGCAAATTCCTAAGTCTACTGATGGAAAGCCAAGTAAAAGCTTACGGTGGGGAAGAAGTAAAAAAAAGTTTACTTTAGAATTGCAAGCAAAGTATATGTGGACAAGGAAATTTTCATTGATAAATATTCTCATGTACTAATTAAGCTGTTTCAAGGGCAGTTATTTTAAATGTTATGATATATTCTTATCAAACAATCAAACAAATACATAAACATTTGTTTTACATGACATATTTTTAAAAGTTTTCTGAACTAGGAGATTGGTCAGTTACTCTTTCAGTGAACACTGAGCAAACCACAAAGGTAAGAAACCAGGCCCCTACTCTCAAGAGAAGTAGATAGACAACTGTAGTGTGATGAGGTCTGTGAGTCATGGTACAGAAAGAGTGTGAGGGCAGTGAGAAAGAGCCACTAAACTCAGAGGAAGGTCATCAGAGCAGAGTCCTTAGGATAGTTGACAGGTAGGTTATTTCAAGGTTTAAGAACTAGGTGGGGATGGTATGATACGGCAGAGAGAAGGATTTAGTTAAGGCATGAAAGAATACATCGTATAGGAAAAATGCTGTGCAGTGCAGCTGTCATTCAGAGTAGCTGAATATCCAATACCAGTATAGTTATAGAAAGAGAAAAACTATAGTCAGGGTAGGTTGAATGTGGGCTGTCTAAGGTGAGACATCCAGATCCATTTGGATACGTGATCTTTATACCAAGAAAAATGGTCTCACCTCAAGACAAATGTTTGGAAACAATTAATGCCTAGGTGGTACTTGACTAGTTTTAGAAACCTCCCATAAAAGAGTACTCAGTACATTAAATGGAATGACTGAATAGTTATTTGGGGAACCATTTGGAGGCAAAACATGTTCACATTCTCACATGGGGGAAAGTTCCAAGAGACAATAACCAACTAAGGTCAAGAATAAGAAAGTTTTATTTTCAGAAACAGATTGACATTCCTGTTCTAGAGTCACTAAAGGTTCACTGAAAGACTATTTGTACCTGTTGCTATACTTTGATTTTATGGTAATATTACTGCATTCAGAGATTGACTTATTAAGTACATTAAAGGTTCCAGAATCAAATCAAGTCCATATAGGTTTGGATTGAAGTTAACATGAACCCAATTAGACGCTGATGGTATCTTGACTTAAATTTTGTATTAGCTTAAAAGTAATCTGTTCTGGAGATTTATAGCTGGTTATATTTAGTATAATAAAGTCAACTTTGTAGTTTACTTTAGAAACATTTTTTACTAAAAGACTATACCAAAAGTGCCCTTTTACAGTGAAGTATGCTAGACTGCGTTCTTTTGCCTGCACAGAGCATCATGTGGTGTAAAGAACCGTGGAGGCGATCTTTGTGTTGAATGCTAGCTGCTTCTCTCCAGGGCCCTCGCTGGTTAGCCCTGACCTTGTGTGCTGCATTCTCTGAGGTTCACACCAACAAAAATACTCTGTGCATCTGTGTCAAAGCAAGCCTGGCGTGTGAATGAGGAAGAGATCTGAGTGTGTTGTCATAGAGCCTTATTTCACCACAGGGTCTCCAGGTCTCCGCAAAGCAGAAGGTGTCCCCTTGGGACTTGTTTGAGGGTCAGAAGAACCCAGCTCCTCTGTCATGGGCCTGGTTTGGGACTGTCCGAATGGACCGCAAAGTGGTTAAGTACGAGGAGCAGCACCACCTCCTTTTGTACCACACACACCCCATGCCCAAGCCCCGAAGCTACTACCTCGAGCCACTGCCCCTGCCTCCTGAGGAGGAGGAGGAAGAGCCCACATCTCCCATTTCTCAGGAACCAGAAAGGAAATCAGCTGAGCTGTCAGATCAGGGAAAAACCACAACAGATGAAGAGAAGAAGACCAAGGGAAGGAAGCGCAAGACAAAACCAAGCTCACGAGTTGATGTGAGTAGGAGGAATAAAAGGGTTGGTTCACTCGCCTCTAATATGTGGTGTTCTGTTGATGAAATTGTATTCCTAGGAATATAACTGAAAACAGTGTAAGCTTTGTTGTAAAAGTCACCCTAACAAGTTTCTGTAGTAATGAGTGAACTGCACAAATGAAAGATTCAAAACTTTTTATTTTCCCTCCTCTACTTTTTAAACATTTCTCCATTCCACTTTTAGTACCCTTAATTTTAGCAACCTATGTGAATAATAGTGAGTTAATAGTTCAGTGTCTTATGATTTAATTTTTTAGAACTCCGTTCTCATGTATTTTCATTATTAGGCCTTTTTAGCATATTTGTGGTATACTAAGTGGTTGATATCTGTCCTAAACTAACATAAAAAGCTGTTTTTGCCTCTCTCTAAAGTTATATCTAGTTTATCCATCCAATAGTATGTTCCTGAGATTTATTTCACCATTGTGTCTTACCCTTTTGTATATTCTACTTTTTCACCATATTTTCAGGTTTTATAAAAGATAAATAAAATTTAAAATAGTTTTACCTCTTGCTCCTTACCACTAAGTAATGTTTTGTTTTAAATAACAGAACATTATTAGGTCGCAATTTAGAAATGATTTGATAGACAGTCAAGAATATCTGAGCCTTCCAGGGACAGGGATGAGTATCTTTGCTTTGCAGATACGAAGGTCCTAAGCTGTCTCATTCCCTGAGCAGCCCTGTCATGTCCCCGCCTCCTCCTCCTGAAGCTGCTGCTTTCTAATAGCGTGTACCCTTCTGTCAAATGGCAGGATACTGAGCTTCTGGTGGCCCCTCATTCTCTAGGCCCAGACTAGAGAAAGGAGTGCTGATGTGGGGAGCGAGACGTTCTGGTTGGTCCTTAGAGACTGCGGCTGCTAAGGAAGGAGCTCAGGGGGTGAGGGAGACTCTGCTTCTTCAGAGTGCTGCCTTAACAGCCGCAAGGAAGAAGCAAGGCAGAGAGTGGTTCTGAAGCACTGTAGGTCTTCCTAGCGTACTCTCCATCCAAACTCAGGGTATCAGCACTCCCGAGGTCCCCTCTCAGCTGTGGAGGTTGTACTGTATTGGTGTACTGAATGCACGTTTAGTATTTTAAAAACAGTTCACCGGGTATCATTTTTAGTTTCTGTCCACTAAAGGCCAAGTACTTTTGTGCATGTATGTGTGTGCATGTGCATGTGCATGCGTGTGTGTGTGATGCCAGGTGTCAAACTCAGGGCCTTCTGCATACTAGGTAAGCACACTACCATTGAACTATGCCCTTAGCCAAGTACTTGTCAAGGTAACTATTGGGTTAATTTTACAGAGAATAGGTTAACGCTGTTGCTTTTTATCCTTTTTATAACAACAGCTTTATGTACTGGGGAGGAAGTATTTCAGCTGTGCAGGAAGCATTTACACTAATTGGCTGTATATTGTATGGAGTTAAACTTACTTTAAATCTCTATGTTAAAGGAGTATCCCCAGAGCAACATGTATCGAGTGCCCCCCGATTACTCGCCCATTTCCTCCCAGATGATGCGCCATCCTCAGTCCACTCTGTGGGGTTACACCCTCACGGGCCAGCCCCAGCAGCCCAGCTTTTTCCTTCAGAGCCAGTCTCTTACACCAGGTACGTGACAAGAGAAGACCGTGGGCTGGGTTGTTGCTTGGGGTTCTCTTATGTTTTAACCTGAAACTGCTCCAGAACTTGGGAATTTGAACAATTAAGTATTCAGTTGACATTTTTATAATCCCCACGCTCAAAATGTGTTCATCTAAAGTAAGGCTTCAGGTGGGGATGGTGGCATGTGTCTGTAATCTTAGGTACTTGTAGAGCTGTGGTAGAAAGATTGCTTGCACCCAGGAGTTCATGGCGTCCAGGTAACCTCTTCTGGAAACAAACAAGACTGTTGAGTATAAACTACAAAAAGCAAACTAGATTTAGTGATAAATGTAGAAGGTAAACAATTGCATTTTCTTTTTGACTTTTTTGAATCCCAAGGTCCATGTGAAGTGTTTAGCTAAACTTTATAGATATCAAAGGGAAAAACACAAGGGCTGTAAGTTGAAGACTTCTTTGTAAAAGCATGCATCAAGGCAAAATTCTGTGGGAGAAAAGCTAGGAAACGTAAGAGCTTCAGAGACACAACTTGACCTCTCCCTAGAGGCCATGTAAGAAAACAGTTTTAGAGAAAAGAATTATTTTTGAAGATTATATGAGTGAATTCATAGGATTCTTCTTTATGTAAAAATCTGTGAAATTGGGGAAGAGTACATATAGTATGATTCCTCATGCATAGTTTAAATGTGAAGCAGTCCCTCCTCATCCCCGCATATGCACATCTTACTTCTCTCATCACACACATACACACACACACCCATGATTAAGTTGTAAGGAAACATGGGAGAATAATAAATATATTGGAATAGCATTTGGTAGAAGTTGAGAAAAGTGATCAGGATTATACAGAGGATTTAGGTATACTTATAACATTTTATTTCTACATTTGGCTAGGGGGAGAGGTTATAGAGGTTAGGAAAAATGAAAGTAGATAAAGGGCCAGAGGTAGTATGATTACAATATTCTGGGAGGCTGAAACAGGAGAATCAAAAGTTTGAGTGTAGCTAGGGAAACTCAGCAACTTACTGAGACCCTGTGTTAAAAAATGACGTTTTCAAAAGGGGCTTAGGCTGTAGCTCATTGTGAAGACCCTGGATTCAAATCCCCTTTACAAAAAGAGGTAAAGGATAGTCTAATTTTTAAAAAAGTTTTCCATTTTCTATAAATGAATTAGTTATGCATTAGTATAATTTCCGTTCTTATAATGAAAGTGCTTGGCCTATGTTACTCAATTAACTTTCCATTGTTTATCAGATGTTCTTCAAATGCCACCGAATGAATTAATGACTGTGATACGAAATCTTTAAAATAATACAGGTTTTTCAAGTGAACACTTTCTTTTGGCTTTTTGAGACAGGATCTTGCTTTGTAGCTCAGGCTGGCCCTCAACTCACTGTGTAGCTTGGGCTGACCTCCCAAGTTTTGGCAGCTCTGCCTCAGCCTCCCAAGTGATGGGATTATAGGTGTGTGCCACCACACCCAGCTCAAGTGAACACCTTTAAAATGTTTGTTTCCACCATAGAATTTGCTTTTAACAAAAAAAATTTTTCTGAGTAATTTATAGTTATCCTTTGTAATATACCTCAAAAAATAGGCTGCAGTGAATGAAAGATTAGCATTTGCTATGAAGCCAGCAAGTTGAAAAACTTTCTTTAAATTATATATGCAGATATGAGAAGGATTTCCTTTGGTTTCTTAAAGAGCAATGTAGTCAGTATTTCTAGTCTTACTTGATTTTAAGCATCAAATGTTTTTAGAGTTGTGGTATTTGAAGTTTCTAAGTATTTCAAGTTTTCAAAGTATTTTCATGGCCTTCTGTTCAAAAACAGGCATTTTTATTTTGCTATGGTAAAGTAGTTAAAATAATAAGAGCTTTAGATTTATTTAAGACAAAAGGTTATGGTTGGCTTAGGTCACTGGGCAAAATACATCACCAAGGCAAAGTGTCAAATGCAAGTGATATGTCCCTGAGTGCCTGGTATCACTTTAAACCTACAGAGTTCCAAAGTTATGTCAGCTTCTTGTTTCTGGCCTTTCGTTTCATGCGTTGTTGTGTGACCTCTGTGAACCCACATACACTTAACTCGTATATTGCTCTCCTCATCTTTTGAAAATGATGCAACTTAACAGATCTAAACAGTCACAGTGGAAGGTTGTATGTACATTAGGGTCCCTTTTGCTCATATTGTGAGACTGATCTAGAAGGTGACATTTCTGCAGTTTTATAAAATAAGGCAAACTGATTATTTTTAACATTCAGAAAACCCTTCCTTTTTGTTGCTTTTGTAGCAGGCTCCAGATTGGACTCTGCTGGCTCCTTCGTTCCAACCAATACCAAACAAGCTCTGTCTAACATGCTGCAGCGCCGGTCGGGTGCTGTGCTGCAGCCGCCCTCCCTGCACGCCGTCACCTCTCAACAGCAGCTGATCCACATGAAGCTCCTGCAGCAGCAGCAGCAGCAGCGGCTTCTCAGGCAAGCCCAGGCTCGCCCTTTCCAGCAGGTTCGTTCAGATGCTGCAGGGCCGCTCTGCGCTTCGTTACCTCCAGCTAGGGGCGGGCTGGGTAGGTGACGTATTCCTCCTGTGTGCGTATCCCCGGACGCTTGTGCGTTGGGGCATATCCAGCCCTTTTACACAGGCTTATAAATGCTTGCTCTCCTTTCCATTTTACTGTCATTGATCAAAGAAGTCAAAATACCCAGTTTATTGAAACTGTCTTTCAAAATAAGTGCTAATGACTTGCTAGTCATTTGAAACTATCAAATAAATTTTTAATTTATTACTTCAAAGTTGTGTCTCTGAAGCTCTGATATTTCCTAGGTTTTCTCCTACAAAATCTTGCTTTGACGCTGTCTTTAGTATATGATCTGCTGTGCAGCAGACAGTGAATAAGTAACAGACAGCAGTCACTCTCTGGACACATTGAATTCCTGATTTGTATTATTCCAGTTTTTATGCCCTACAACTTTTCTTTTTAGATAGTAATTACGTTTAATAAAACATCAGTGAAAGTTGCCCCAAACTTGGTATAGATACACAGAAAACTATGAATCTATACAAATATATTTAAGTAAAACGAATGAGGTGAGATGATGACCTTTTTCTAGTTTCTGTGCTTCCATATTTTCCATCTTTTATAAAATGGCCATGCACTAGTTTGATAATAATTGCTAACGCTCATAGAGCACTTACTATATGGCAGAGCATTTCTAAGCATTTTAAATGCATTAGTTAGCCCAGATCCCCTGAGAACTCTAAGATGAATTAGGTGCCTTTGTGATCCTCAAATGGAGTAGGTGCTCTGGATTTGTTCTGCTTAAGAGAAACCGTAAGATTAAAACTTTTTTTTTGTCTTTTGGATAACTTCTTAAACGTCCCTCTATTTCGTAACTCATGGTAATTTTGCATTTGAGACATGGATTTGGGGGAATTAAAGTGGAGAGATTAGTCATTTACTCTTTAAAATAGTTCTTTTTTTACCTGAGTTGTAAGAAGGACAGGAGAGAAGAAAGTAGCCGTACTGCGTGCGGGTATAAGCAGCACTTAGGGCTGCATGCTCATCTGTCAGGGCCTCTAGTGGCCGCTGTAGTTCCCGGGGTGTCTGGGGAGACAGGCTTAACTTGCTTCTAAAACATAATTATAAAATATTTAAAACTTACTGAATTTGCTACTATAAGCAACATTTTTGGAGCTATTTAAAACATCACTTAGTTTTAATTTTTATTGAGAATGAGCAAACATAGTTATGGCATTGCTTTAAATCTTCATTGAGAGAAAAGCATTTAGTAGAAGTTGATAAGCCATTCTAGAAAAAATTCAGCTGTCTTTTAAGGTAGTAAAGCCTAAGTGAAATTTTCCTTATTTAGTTTTTCATATTTGCCTTTTTATCATATTATGTAATTTCCCTTGTGTAGAGCCCATTTTTAAACTGTTACTGCTGAATTCTGCTTTAATTACTGTTAGTGGTCCTAAGGTCGGGGAAAGTGTGTCGGGCCGTTTGCAGGTCAGTCTGCCTGCCCTCAAAAGGGTCACTTCTTAATTAACCGTGACAGACAGTTTCACTTAAAACAACAAATTTTAAAAGGAATTTGTTAGAATAATCTACGTGCAGTCAAGGATACCTTCGCAGGTTTCTGAGCTAAAGCCTGCTTGGGTGATGCCGCGATTCTCACAGTTCCCTTGAATCACTAGATTCTTTGGTACCGCTCAGTATTATACTGGTCGTACTAAAGGAAATCAGAGGTAGTCCTTACTTTCTCACTGGTTCTTTTTTTTCCCCTCTCAGTATTGGTATTAAACCCAGAGTGTTTGTAGTAAGCTATGTCACCAGATCCCTGTTTCTTATTTTGGGACAGAGTCAGGCCAAATTCCACATCTGGGACCTGAATTTGTAGTCTTCCTGCCTCAGCCTCCCACAGTACTGAGATTACAGGGTGTGCCAGCGTATCCAACTTGTTACTTACCCTTTTGTACTAGCTCAGTCATAATGCTGGAATTTTGAAAAGTTCTTTTTTAAATTTATAAACATCAAGAAATAGTACATTGTCAGCTTCACAGCTTTGTAACAGTAATTGCTGTGCAATATTTATTTCCCCTTCTCTCTTGACATGTCTCTTTAACAACCGAAACTTGCCTCTAAGTCTCAGCTGCTTTCTCTAGCAACATGCCGTTTACCCTGCCGTAATTTTTCAAGTACTGGATAACTGAGGAGGTTATTTAACATCATACACTCTGGAGCAGCTGTGTATGAGAGTAAGAAAGACTTATATGCACCATGTACTGTATTTTGCCTGCACGTAGGTGTTTCTGTGGAAATGTAGGGACTTTACTTTGTCCTAGTAGGTCATGTGTGAACTGTTAATATACCTGGAATCTAGGGGAAAATGCTGTCATGGCGGTCACAGCATAAAAAATTCTCCTCATAAAAATCCACCTCAAAGTAAAGGCAGAAATATATAGAATATAAGTATATTGCTAAGTTGTTGTAGTGTATAATGCTGGGCACAATTAGTTGCTTTTCTAAGTACTGATCATTTTATGATAAGAAGCAATACAGAAATGTTGATTCCAATTTTGGAAGTAATTTTTCTCAGATTAAATACCAACAAATGAGTTGACTTTTCTCTTGCCACACAAAGGTTAGTACTCCTCCCAGTTTTTGACTTCTTGTAGAGAAAACTAGATACTGGTTTTCTCCTTGTCTTTAGTAACTGCATTACTCTAGAAGCCCATTTCCTGTAATGTAGCAAGCGTATTGGAAAATTTCCCTCACTCTTAATCTTCATGACTGATTGTGGAATTTCAGCAGCTCTTTTATAGGCTGATTAATTTCTCCAGGCCTTGGGTGCGACTGTTTCCGAGGGCAGTTCTCAGTAACCCGCTTTTCTTCTGAGGTCCAGCATTAGGCTTTTTAATATTTTGTATACTGTACCATCTTTTCATCTACTAGCACAGAATACAAATCTGTGACATGTTTATCAAATGAGCAGCTATTTTCGGAAGCCTAGAACTTCTTGGTAGCCCGAGTCCTGAGCAAGGTGTTTATATCTGCACACTCAGCTGTCACTCTGGGTACTTCCAGAGGACTCACCCCTGCAGTGACCTCTGCTCTGGTTGTCTTCAAAATGTAGATGCAGCAAAGGAGATACAAATTTCTGGATTTATGTTGCAATCCTTTTACTGTTCTTGCCTAATGGGGAAAAGTTGGCATATGCAGAATCCAGCTAGTGTTTGCCAGTACATAGTGAAAACTAGCATGACATTATAAAATAACCTTCTAGTTCCATTGCAGAGACTGTACATGAGCTTGAGGTAGTCATGGAATTTTCAGATACGGACCACCTTCTATTTCCCCAGGGTGATGGAAGACACTGTTTTAGTGTTTAATCAAATTGTAAGTTGAGTATATTTTTTTCACAGCCTTAGTATCTGTAGACATACCCGAAGAATGACCTACCTCCATTCCTTACGTACTGTGTTTAGAAGAGATTCAGTAGACTCATCGCATGACCTCCCTGTGCCTCATCAGTAACAGGAAGTAGTCCAATGCTTCGACATGGTGGCTGTGAAATTAACAGTTAATGCAAGTGGCAGCCCTGGCACAGTGGCTGGCTCCTAGTGAGCGCTTAGATGTTAGCTGTGGCACATACTGGTGCTGTTCTTCTGTGTTCTGGTATATTCATAATTTTATTTAAAAGTAATCTTTGAAGAATGTTAAGCATTAAAAGAGAATAAGTGCACATCAAATGCTTTTTTGCATAGTTTTGTGAATTATCTCTAATAAGATTGATTTAATAATCATCTACTCAGTGGCAATAGTACAACATATTAATAAAAATGTGTAGTTAGTTCTTCTAGGAGTCTTTTTGGTTTCTTAGAGTATGTCTTTATTGTCTAAGTTCTGTGACACAAACTTTAGAGGGACCCATTCCAATTTCAGTGTGGAAAGTATCTCACAATGTGGCATTTTATGTTTTGTATATCCTATGAAAACTATCATAAAACATACAATATAGGTTTTAATAATGTGAAACATTGCTAACATTATTGTCCCAGCCATTCCTTTCCTATACTCAGGGCTTTTCTGACAGCAGGAACTCTCCCCCTGTCTCTATAATATCAGTCATTTAAAAGAAAAGGCTTGCAGAAAGAATCTTAAGTTTTGATACAGAAAAGGGGCTTTATTTGGTGGTGTTTTATCTTAGTTTCTTTCTCTGTGTATGAAACTATTTTGCTATTGTTTGTAGTAATTTGTGCCAGACCATTTACTTTAAGAATCCAAAAGAAGACAGAGATAAGAGTCCAGCTTAAATTGATTGAGACAGCTTTGGAAGAAAGCAGTTGGGTACAAGGTACCACTTATAAATCATAAAGATTTTCATGAAAGTGAAGGGGAGATTTCTGACAGATTGGAACAGTGCCCAGGGAGAGCTGGTGGGAGCCTGTAAACAGATGAGGTTATCAGTTACGGAGCAGGTCTCATCGTTTATGTATCCAAATGAGGGAATTAGGAAATTAAAGGAAGGAGAGACTATTGAGTCAGAATTTCCAGAATTGGTAGCTTGTTGGCAAAAGTGTACCTGTGACTTCATGAAAATGTACCTTTTTCAGTTGATGAGGTGCATTTAAGTTGAGCAAACAGCCTTGGTTCAGTGACTGATCTCATACCCTGAGGATATGTTACCAGTTTGGATTACGTTCCCTTTCTTTCTTGTCCTCTTCCCCTCCCGCTCACTCGTTAGTGATGTATTTCAAGAATATAGATTAGACTATAGGAAAATAAACACACATGTTCCTATCCCCATCTAATTTTATTAAATACTAGTGTTCTGCCTATTTACAGCAGACTGCGTTGTGAAAGAATCACACATATGAAAAGGTCCTTATATTTCCTTTCATTTACCTCCCTTCCTGTGAAGCAGCGGTTACTACCATGAGTGTAGTATTTTTCTTTCTTCATGTTTTTATACTTCTAACACATATTTTTGTATCTGTTTACATGAACTTTGTACAGTAGTATTTTAAATATTTGAAATGATAAAAATGGCATCATGTATTTTTTATTGAAACTCATGTAGCTGAGTTTTGATTTGCATTCACTTTGTTATACATTGTTTTATTTGTTTGTCTGTTCTGTTGCTTGCCATTTCATTATGGGTATTAAGTTTTTATCCATTCTCTTGTTGATGCCATTTAAGGTATTTCTAGTTTTTTTTCTTACTGTTAGTGCAGTAGTAAACACTCTTGTACATTTTTTCTGCATACGTGGAAGTAAAAGGTAAAAGTAAAAAAGTGCAATCTTGATTTCCAAAATAGTGTTGATTCCCTTTAGTAATACCGAACATTTCCCTTTTTCTGTATCCTCACCAATCCATGATATTGTTAGACCTTCTTTTTCCCCATCAGAGCAGGTAAAATTATATTGTGATGTTTTGCAATTTCTTGATTACATGTGTTTTTTAAGTATCTTTTATTATTTTATTTTTTATTCAGCTTTTCCCTCACGTAAATTTCTAGAACATACTAATTAAGTGTTATTTCAACTTACATTCTTATTTTTTAAAGGTATACAAAAGAGCCTTGTTGAAAGAAATCTTGAGTTTTGGTAATCACTTTTGACGTGTTTACTTAGGGATGCACACACACGCTTGGTGACAAAAACGAACTCAGGAAAGGAAGCCACTAAATTGGTAGCTGTGCCCTAAGTCCTGTTGTTTGTTTGCTGGGTAGAAAACATGTCTAGGGAAGTGGGTGCTTTATTTACTACTTAATACCCGGTATTTCTGTGTTTATGTGAGTGATGTGGAAACTGCTGATTTCACTGACTGAAATGATGAGTAGGCAAATACAGTGTATATAGCTTGATTTTTATGAAGTAGGACAGAAGATTGTGGTGTAGAGATGAACGTTAATGTGGGGCCAGCTGTTGGAATTAAGGCTAATGTACAGAATGGATGAATTATGTACTTATATCAAAAATGGTGGCAGTTCATATTATTTGCTTAGAAAATTGCTCGCATATATTTTTTACTCCTTAGCGTAGTAAAACACTCTGTGAAAATCCTCGGCTTTGTGTCTGTCTCTAAACTTAGTGAGCTCAGGGAAACTTTTAATATTTCAGTCGCTGTATCCCTTGGAGTCCACTTATAAAAATGTTAGAGAAGTGAATCATCTACCTGTGAAGGAGCATTTTTGCCCTCAAGTGTTTGGGTGCCTTTTCCCGCTCACACTCCCCATGCACGTGTACGCAGTGATGGTGCTAGAAATTATATTTGTTGTCGACTGTGGTCAATTGAATGTGTGGCTAGTCTGATGCTCTCTGCTCACTTGCATTTATTGGGCATGGAGCTGCGTAATTATGTCCTCGCACAACATACGACCTGCTGACTTGTTTGCTTACTGTCCTGTCTCTTTACGGCGACCCATATTTTCCGAGCACTCCTGGGGATTTCACCCATGAAGGAATCTGGCCCCCGGTTGGTGTTACTTAGTCCCAGCGAGGGTCAGTTTCTGATACCTCCCTACCTCTTTTGTATCACCATCTAACTTTCCCGTTGTGCTATTCCTTTACAGTACAGGAATAGTGTTTTATGAATATTACCATATTACTTTTCAGTATCCTAATGTGTAGTAGCTCATTTGACGTAGAGCCTGGGTCTTAAAACATTGTTTTACAGTGAAATATTTCGTATGTATTTTTGCTTTGCACATCATTAGGCTAAAAAATCTCATCTGTGTTGTCTGCCGTTTTCTTGCTGTCCCTTCTGTAGGACTTCTGTAGCTCTGCTGTCTCCCTTCTGGAAGACTTTGACAACATAATGGTAACACCCCTGCTGCCATTCCTTCTTATTTTTTTCCTTTTTTAAAGTAAACCTTTATAGCATTATCATTTGGACATCAGAATGAGAAGTGGTTTTTTTCTTATAACTGGTAATAGTTACTATATTCATTTCACTATTACTTGGTTTATGTTTGAGACTATAATGCAGAATTATGAATGCATCAATCACATTCAATTTAATGAAATTCAGTTCTGAAAATTTGCCCTTTTGATCACCTTATGATTTTCATTGTATGTGTGTATGATAAAAAAAAAACCAGTAAATGTTCATGAGAGCATAGACAAGTTTGTGCACCTTCATCCCAGTCCCAGTTTTGAGTCCATGTATTTCTGAGCTTCCGCTTCTCTCTGTGGTAATTTATGTCGTCGGCAGAAGAGCGCATGGCATGCTGATTTATAGGCCAGTGCAAGACAATGAAAACTGTGCTTGTTCTGCAGTACACCCTTCTCATCACATCCCACTCACTGCTATTCCCAGGTTCTTAACCAAATGCATCATCTCTTTTTTCTTTCCGGTATGGAGAGGATTTTTTTTCCTTTGAGCATAGGTCTTGTGCATGCACGTTATAAGACTTCACCTCTGTTGCTTTGCCTGGGCTGGCTAAGAATGCATGTTTTGCATTAAATTACTTATAGGTTTCTATCAGGTAGCCAACTCACAACATAAACCCAAGAAGCATTAGAATAAAAACGAGCACACATCTCAGATGTGCATGTAAGTTGCCTTGTTTCACTGCCATTTTAATGGGTAACGTTATACTTTTACGAATGTATCCTTAATTGCATATTCAATTTTGAAAATACTTTCCTTATGAAATACTTGTTATATAGGCAGTTTTTCCAAAAGTGATCTCAGTAGAGAAAAGTTCAGAAACTTAAAATACTCAGTTTTTCTTGATATTGTATGGTATATTAGAGAGCAGGTAAGGATTTTATTTATTTAGAAATTTGAATTAGATAACAATTTAAAAATATCTTGGAGACAGGTTCTGTTTGCTGAAGGGCATTTATTCAGATGATGATGTCATTCAGAGGAAAACAAATTGCGTCACTTCTGTTTGAAAAAAGTATTCTTACAGACAAAATACTTTGTTTATTCAATATTTAAAGTGAAAAGCTTCTCTGCTTTTGTAAAATTCATTCAAATTAGTAGAAATGGATGTCTTTGCAGTCCTTTTCACATTTCTTATTTGTTTAATATTCTCCCAGATTAAGAAGTAAGCGAATGTTTAGTCTACCAGTTGTTACACTCATCATCCCATATTAGGGATTTACTGGCTACATACACAATGAGTTGTTATATTCACAATTTGTGGACATGTTTTTAAAGTGTAGAGATGCACTATTGTTTGAGATGTGTTTATTTTAGAATGAATCAGTATGTTCTGATGTTTAGTATTACCTGATTCCCCACAAAACTGTATTTGAAGTGAAACCTTATAAAAATATGAAGTGGAAGTGATCCACAAACCTCTTAAAATTACAGAATTTTTTGTGTCTATTGTCTGCATTCTAAACTAGTTAGTGTGACACGATGACCATACTTTCTGATCCACACCATGTGGTGTTCATTCAGTCTTAGGCACCCACTTCTCAGACTGTTTCAGACTAGTAGTCATAAATAAACCCTTTCTAGTAATTTTTATTATATGAATATTTTATTTATAAATTTTCCAAAATCAGTGTTTTCAGAACTAGTCATAAAGTTTGGCTGTGGTTTTCCGGAAACAACTTATTTCTTTACAACCTTTAAGACGATTGTAAGTTACTAATTAAGAATCTGAAGAGATACTAATTAGTAAATTGAATGCATGTTCAGGAAACTCCTAATTGTGAAATGTTGCTGCTTATAATGTATACTGAATGCTAGTTTTAAAGTATAACCAGTCCTGTTTCAGAAATAGAGAGCAAGACCCAAAAAATAAAAATGAGTTTGAGGTTCATTTATCAAAAATTTTAAACTTACTGGATGCATAAATTCAAACGCTGCTTCCGAGTCAATCTTTCTTTTCCTGCCTCATTTAAAATACAGCAACAGGAAGAGAATTGTCCTGCAAAAGCTAGGACAATGACTCTATGTTGCATAGCACAGTGAAACTTTAGAAGATACAATTTATTTATCTTTTGATTTTAGAGGCAAACCTAAAGCACAATGCATGAAAATGATGTGTGGGAATTAACTCAGGTAGTAAAGTAGAGAACGGCTTGTCTACCATTGGAATGTCCCCTTTGATGATCAATCACTCCCTTAGGGTACATAAACCAGGTATCCGAGCCACAGGAGCTCCAGCGGGGACGCAGGTGCCTTACATTCTCCCCTGCTAATAGGCTTGAAATCGAATGGAACCTGGCAAGGCCCAAATATCCCATCCAAAATGAGTTCTGGACAGAACTGGAAGCGCACACCTCTGATCCCAATACTCAAGGAGAGGGGGCGCCTTACCTCTCTTTTTTCCATTTGTAAAGATAGGAAGTTAACGTTGCTTCTCATTGTTTCAAGCAGAATAAAGACAGAGAAACTGAGTTACTTTCCAGACATTCATTCAGGCAGAAAGAAGAAATCATTAGCAGGATAGATGCTAAACATTAAGTAAATGAGTTTTCCAGACAAAGGATCTGAACACTACAAAGCAATTGGAAAGCACTTGGTAAAATAATTTATGCTGAAATGTAAATCCCGGTTTACCTCTGTATCTCTGAATTAACTGAACATTTACAGTGTAGATACTGTGCTAGAGACTGATAAAAATTAAGTAAATAACCAGAACAGTGACCCCTGCATGTAATCCCATCTACTCAGGAAGCTGAGGCAGGAGGGTTGAAAGCTCATCGCCAACCTGAACAACTGCAAGACCCTTCCTCAAAATTAAGAAACAGAGTAAAGCTTAGGATGTTTTCAGAAAATAACAGATAAGCAAAGTGACCGCTTGCCCTGTTTGCTGCGTTCAGTCTCCCTTTGTCCTTGTTACCCTGGCCTGTCCAATGTAGATGATATGTTATATAGTATATTCTTGGTTTAACACAGCCAAAACCTTTCCCACTGCCATTAAAAAAATCTCCAACTCTCAATCTTTAGTTTTTTTTTTTAACTCATTCACACGTTATGGTCCTTATTGAATATTTGTAAACGTTTTTAAGGTATTAAGCAACTTTTTTTCCCTCAACAAGTTGAATTGTTTTAAAAAATCGATATATTCCTGGCATTGGGAGGAACCTGTTTCGGCCTTGCAGGAGATAGAAGGATATTTTCCTCTCGGAACAACCCCTGGTGACGAGGCTTTTCACCGGGAACTTGGGGAGTGCTAATCATCTTGGTGTGTTTGTGATTTTCTCAGGGTGAATACTGCATATCTCAATTACTTCCTGCAGCATTTAAGTAACATTTTAGGAAAAATTGACAGTGGGTAGGGAACATAATATGTCCATATAATATCTAAAGGTGAACTTTAGCATGCCAAAATAGTATCTCAATTTTTTTATTCCTTTCTCCTTCCTTCTTTTATATAGTCCCTTTCCTTGAATGTTAGTTTTTGTGATATTTTATATAGAAAAATAAGTTTGTTTATATTTCTTAAATTTCCATGATTTCTAGTGTTATTTGTCAATAAAAGTGTTTCAGTAGTTCAAATACATCTTATTCCTGGGCATCTGTCCCCCGCCCTACCATAAGTTTTAGTGTATTCCACAAGATTCTTCAGTAAGCAAAGGAGGAGTAGAGTTAGGAGAGTTTGCTTTATATATTTACCTGTAACTGTCCTACAGATCATATCTGTTCCCCTCAAAGCCCAAACAGGCTTACCAATTGATTACCTATTGATTCCAATGTTCTAACTCATATCAGTAGTTCAATTTTCTTCTATTGTGTAAAAAAGATCGTATACATGTATTTGTCCCCACAAAGAAGCACACAAATATATTTCAGGGACCTTATATGGCATTAATGTCAAAGAGAATTGATTTGAAGAGTGACATTTAAAGGTTTGGTTGATTTAATTTTCCATGACCTCATTTTTGGATGGGTAAGCCCTGCCGTCTGTCTGGGTAGACTTGTCATACTGCTTAGCCTCTATGAGCCTCTTGTGCTGCATATGAAAAACATGAGGAAGGCTCTTCTTTGGTGGAGAACTCTACTGAGAAACTGGGAATATGGAGAAGCTCACACACAGGCATACACTGTGTTGTTAATAGTGTTGGTGTTCTCCCTCTTAAGGTAAATGTTTCTCCCTTTCTCCTTGCTGAAAATATCTACACTACTTCCCAAACACATTAAAATGTTTAATTATAATTTAATACATTTTAAAATAACAATAACTATTGTAAGACAATAGTAAAATAATTCTGTAGTAAAGCTCATTCTGTACAATTTTTAAATTCTGCAAAAACCTCAGGATGAAAGGAAGCTAGGTTTCTCTCTGTAATTATTGCTGTAGGCTTCCTTAAAATAACTTATGCCATCAAAACTTAAAAACTTCATATCACTGTTTTTATCAATATATTTACTTACCTAAGGCTAAGACATGTACTGAATTAAAACTGATGAAGATATTAATTGGATCCCATGTACTTGGTTAGAGTTATATTTGCTATTGAATTATATTCTTTTTACTGATCATAGTCTAATTTGGTGATGGTGAGCCTTTTTGAGCTTTCAGTGATAACAACTGGCCTGCCAACTGTGGCCCGCATGGTACAGGTTTGCCACCACTGGTCTAGTTGATTACTAGAGTCATAGTAGGTACCAAATTTTTCCCTTGAATATATGCCTAGGTAGGTAATTTTTCCATCACTGTGAAGCCACTTCCTTAAGAAGTCATAAAATTTTTATATGTCATTTGCTTGTGCCAGTTTTTCCCCTTTATAGGTACTGGGTAGTACAGCCCTCTGGTTCCGGATTTCACGCTTAGAGAATCACGCTTTTTTCCCCAGAGGGGAATTTCCACCCTGCAGTATTTAAGTAACATTAATATATAGTAAAGGTGCCAGAGAGCCACTCTGCTGTAACTTAGGCTTCTGTTTATGCCTTTGCTGTCTTTGGGAGCATCTGTAGTCTTCTTTTATATATATATATATATATATATATATATATATATATATATATATATATTTTTTTTTTTTTTTTTTTGGCGGTACTAGGGATCGAACTCAGGACCTTGTACTTGCCAGGCAAGCACTTATTCCACTGAGCTATATCCCCAGCCCCCTGTAGTCTTCTAAGAAGAAACAACACTCTGTACACACATAAAAAGCTGATGAGAAATAGCATTTAATGCAGTTTGAGCTTGTGAGTTCTGTGTTCATATAGTGAGACTTGATGTCTTACATTATTTGGATTATTGACCAAAGCTCAACTCAGATACTTACTGTAATGACCAAGACTTTGCCTTGGCTTTGTTTTGCAGGGCCAGCCAGGAGACCAGGCTGCTCTCTTTGCTGCACAAGCCCGACCCTCTCCTCAACTCCCCCAGTATCCAGGGCTGCAGCAAGCACAGGTACCACACTTCTTCCAAGCTCATGCTCGATTTTTGAATGCGTTTTGTTCGAAGTAGGAAAGCCAATAAACCAGGTATCAACTCCCTATAAGATGGAGAGCTTAGTTACTTCTCTTTATAGATCGTAATTGTCATTTCAAAGAACCAGTAGGAGTAATTGTTGAATAAGTCTCAGGATTGATAAAAGAGCATGAAATGTTTCAGGAAGGCCTTGAATTAAAAATTAAATAATTTTGAACTGTATTAATAATAATGGCAGATACTGAAATGTTTAGTAGTCTTGGCAATACTTACGTTATAATGCATAAGGATGTAATTCATGACTGGGACTGTCATATTCAAAGATAATTTTGATGAGAAATTATGGTGGAATAACAAAGCCTTAAAATAAGACCTCAACACAGTTTATGCTAATTCATAGCCATGTGATGTTTTGCGTGTTACTCTGAGGTTTGGTTTTCTTATCTGTAAAATAAGGTAAAGGATGTGAAGACTTAAGACAGCCTGTAGGGGCTGGGGATATAGCTCAGTGGAATAAGTGCTTGCCTAGCAAGCACAGGGTCCTGAGTTCGATCCCCAGTACCGCAAAAAAAAAAAAAAAGACAGCCTGTGGAATTAGCATAGCATCGTGCACACAGCAGGTTGTCAACAGGGATATATTTGCCTTAATCTAATGCTTGCCTTAATGTATAATCTTTAGTTACATATAATTTTGTTATTTCTGCACCCATATACTCTTAACCTATTCCTCTGAGAATCAGAAGCGTTTGTTGGCCAGACTCCTGTGGGGCTGGCAGTTGATTTTGGATCCTCAGCTAAAATTAAATCATCTTTGGTCTCCCAGGCAGGGAGCCTTTCAGTCTGGGTCCATTTGTGCTGTCTGCTGAAAGTTCATTGTAGATTATCTTTCAAGTCAGCAGCATAAAATGACCTTAAGAGGTAGTACGTTTTCAGTAGTGTGCTACTTCACTCAGCATTCTGTTCTGTAAATAGTAGAACCTCAGATTTTTCTTTTACATAAGGCATCAAGTATTAGAGAAATAGGTGCTATAAATGTTTGTCAGTACTGATTGGGAACAGCAAGTGTCCCCTTATTACTGGGAGAGCACTCAGAGGAGCAGGCCCCAGCAGGTCAGGGGCCGTGGAGCTGGTCCTCAGCTGTCCTGCGGTCAGCAACTCCCCCTGTGAACAGTGCCCTTCCTGCTACGCGTAGTTGTGTTGTCGGTAAATGATTAGCAGCTACAGTGCATCCATCAGACCCAGAGGTGTAGTCACATATTGGGAAAGCATACTTCATTCTAGCTTACATTGTGCATGGGTACCTTTCTGGTAATTTTGGAAGTGATATTAGTGGTGTCTGGGATCTGTTGAACATTGATGTGATCTATATACCAATTATTTCTGTACAGAAACATACCTTCCCTTTCCTCAAACTAAATAGCTGATCTTAAAAGCCAGTTTAACCAAATGAAAATTCATTTATTTTTAAATTGAAATTTCTGGTGACTTACTGTACAACCAATTCATTGTATAGCTTCCTTGCTAGACTGCCTGCCTTTAGTACAGAAGTCTTTTTTATATTTTAAGTCATAAGGGTCTACGAAGAGTCTCAGGGAGGTCCTCTTGTGTTTGTGTCTGCCCCATGTATATTAGTGAAGAGAAATCTAGGTGGTGAAATCTAGGTGGACCACTGACTTCTTCCTTTGTGCCTCTCTGCAGACCATGCCCCAGGGCTATACAATGTACGGAACACAGATGCCTTTGCAGCAAACAGCCCAGCAACAGGCCAGTGGTGTGGTCCTGTCTCCCAGCTACAGCTCCAGGGTCTACCCCACGGCGCACCCCAGCCCTGCTCTAGTGGAAAGACTGAGACAGCTTCAGCAGCAGCCCAGCGGCCCTGTGCAGCAGCAGGCCTCGCCGTACCTGCAGCCCGTGCCTGGTGCTCAGAGGTGATGCCAGCAGGGGTAGTGATTGCAGTAGGCAGACCTCACATGCGGGTACACCGTTATACTCATCCTAGGCACAGTACATTATAATGATGTCTGTGCTCTTGTATATTCGCATATGCTTTATATCCTGGCATCTCATTTTTAGTAGGATGCGGAGAAAGGTTAAGAATGAGGAATGCCTCATCTGTTTTAGTCGAGGCTCCTGTAGTTCTGACCCATTTCCTTCATGGTATGGGCATATGTTTAGATGATAATAGTCTGTGAACTCTACTATTCTGTCTTTTCTCCTCTTTTTTTTCACTCAACCATCAAGAGAAAAACTATTGACTATTTTTATCAATGCCTTCTTAGAATTTGTAGATAAGCGCCATAATATTTGTAATTTCAATACTAATTGTGCATGATATGCATAACAGTTTTGCTAAAACTTAGCTTCTGATCCTCCTCAGAAATGGGTGGTAAAACAGGATCATAATAAACCATTTGGCTCCTGTTTTAATCAGATCCCTCAGACAGAGGCTTCCATTGTGCTGCCCGTTACTGTGGCTACAGCTCGCAGGCAGCTGCACTATATTACCCCTTTTGTCCTTCCGCCATCCCATTCACATTTCAGGTGCTCAGTAGCCAAGTGTGGCTGGTACCGCCAGATGCGAAAGTGCGGTGGTGCAGTCACACATGGCTCTGTGCTTACAAGGGCCACACTCCTGGCTTGATGTTCTGTTATTAGTTGATATTCTTACTGATATTTGATGAGAGAGCCCTGCATTTTTATTTTGCACCTATACATAAAAATTCTGCAACTAGTCCTGATGGCTAGTGGCTGTTCTGTCCTCTTGGAAAGCAGAGATAGGAAAAAAAAAAATCAGCGTAGTCATCATAGTAAAAGCTCCTGGATAGTGTTATCCTGAAAGATTAAGTACCATGCGGACTTTTATAGCACAATGGACAGCTGCCTGGCTTCCATGTGTGCCGTAAGTGGCTGCATGTCAGCTCTAGGTAATCACTGAGAGTTAGAGAAAATAAATCATTTGGAAAACATGCACCATAGTTATTATTTTTATAATAAGTTGCTGCGTAGCATAAAGCCAGTAAACTTTGTAGCTCAAAAAGGGTGGGATCAAATCCCACATATGTCCTTTGCTTTTTGAGTAGCCCTAAATTACTTCTTTGGCTCTGCTCTCGCGTTTTTAAAGTGAGAATAACAAAACTGCTGACCTCAGAGTGCAGTAAATGAAATGAATGAATACAGACCTTTAGCACCATGCTTGCTTCAGGGTAAATGTCCAGCTCACATCATTTATATGAAGAGCTGTTGAACTTGTAGTATTATGTGTGACGGCCGCTCTGCCTTAGGCAGCGTGCTCGCTGTCCTGCTTGTCATGGCGCTGCATCTCGTATTCCCCCCGTTTGGATTATACAAGTAATTATTGAACGTTGGTATTTTCTTCGTGGATATATGTAATGTACTGGTGGCACTGACTAAAACTTGGGTAGTATATGTGGGCCTAAAAGCAGGTTCCGTTATTCTTTGCCAGACTGAGCCATCAGGCTTTACAGCAGAGCCCTCTGGTGGCCGGGGGCATTGACGCTGTTCTGACTTCTGCACACCCCAACCTCCCTTCCGTGCCCCTGCCTCAGGAGTCCATGAGGCCCAGACAGCCACAAGCTCGACCGCAGCAGAGACTCCTCCAGGTAGGCGGCAAGGATAGGAGGGCAGTGGGTCCCCCGGCAAACTGCAGCTGTGCAGCAGTCTTACAAAGTAAAAGAGCTGTTAGATTTTAATTGCCTAGTTCCAAGGAGCCCTGTGTCTTTGACACTAGCAGCTGAACTGGTACAACTTAATGCAACCTTAGCAAAAGTTCTCCTTCTTCTGTGCATCTGCTGGGTCATGGGCAGGAGAAAGGAGTCACGTGGATGCCTTACTGTAGTAGAAGATCTCAGCTTACCAGTCATGATTTAACCAGGCGCCTGCAATTTGAATGGAGCTTTTCATATACATGAAATATACATTCAGACCAAAAAACTCCTGAATTTGTAGGGCTTTTACCAGTTTCCTAGAAGTCTACAATGCAAAAACAGTTTCTTTAATGCTGGTCTGATTTGAGTGCGAAATTGGAGGAACATAGGTAACTCAAAGGAGTACTTATTCTCATCTCCCTCAGAAGATAGAAACCTGTCATTTACGTATTTGATGTAAATACCTGAGAGTCCTAAAGACTTTCTCCCATTCACACAGTTTTACTTCTAATTTCCTCATTTAAGAAATATAAGCATTACATTTACCCACGCCCTTTGTCTTCATTATTAACAGTTCAGCTTCATGTTATAATTCACAAACTTGCCCTATGTGATTGGTTGGGTGCGGATTTCCTGGTAAGAAAGTAAGCTGACCTCTAATCTTATCATCATTCCAACTTGAAATAAGATCTTATTTTATATACTACAAAGAAGAACAAATAACTTTGAGCCCAGTACGGGCAACTTAACTTATAGCAGGACCTTATCTCAAAATAAAAAAAATAATAAAAAGTGCTGGGGTTGTAGCCCAGTAAGAAGGCCCTGGGTTCAGTCACCAAAACTACAAAAAAAATGGAGCTGGGGTACCCATGAAATGTGGTATGAGATTAGTGGGACAGAAACCTGTGGGAAGAAACAGCAAAGGGACTGGAGAATCTCAGCCTTGAGGGGAAGGAAGTTGGAACCATAAGCTCAGGTGATTCTGAGGTGTGAATCTAGCTTGATCACCCCAATTCTGGGTGATAGTATCACTATTTGTTAAGCAGAAGCCAACACAAATCCTCTGTAGAACTGAGTGTCTCGTGATGCCATTATACAAGATGCCACCAGCAGTATCCTAATTTTTGAGCTGATAAAATGTTTTAAAAGTTGCATCACAACATTGACAATAGATGGCAATTGGTTTCTGGAAGTAGGACCAATGTCATTCATTGTGTAGAAGTCATTTCCAAGATAGTAAAAACTTTATTTTTCACTTTTATAACCAATAAAATGGAAATAATTTAATGCCTATCTCTTAAATGTATAGCAGTGCTTAAATGTGAAAATCCAAGTAAAGTTCTAGTTTGGTAATGTTACTATTAATATTTTCATTACTAGTAGTATTTTCTTGAATCATTTTTCCCAGTTTCCAAGGATATATGTTTCTGAATATGTTAGGACTGCTGTGTGTATTTCCCTTAATTTCAAAATCTCTCATTTCCAAATCAGTAAGGAAAATTTACTACATTGTTTACTTACCTTTATCACACAGTGTTTCTTTCCCCAAAGATAAAAATAAAGAAAACCTTTCCTCACTGAGTAATATTTATTTTTACCCTTATTAGCATAGTATGTCCTATTGATAACTTTTTTATCAATGGTAGATTGCTTGGAGTTATGAAAAAGTAATTTTTTTCTGTGCCTGAGTGACACTTAATCCCTTTTGATATTTGGCTGCATCCATAAAGAAAAAAGTGTGTGATTATCCAATTGGATTCATCTTTCTTGGATGGGTTCACAGACAACCAAGTGGACAGTTGATGTCTAATTGCAATAATGTATTTCTGGTTCAACTTTTATTACTCATGTTGGGAGTGACACTACCCAGGTCTCTGACGGGAATCCATATCCACGAGCAGTTAGAAATGCTGTTTCATAGTAGCTATTTAGTGCCTTGTTCTAAAGAAGACATAATTTAGGGAATATTATGCAAACCAAGTTGGAAAAATGTGAAGAATGAAGAAAACCTTGGGTTGATACCGCAAGGGTGTGGTAGGTACTCATATGGAGGACACTCTCTAGAGGCGATGGGGAGAAACCAGTTGTCTTCCTTTCTTTTTTTGAGACAGGGTCTCGCTACGTAGTTCAAGCTGGCCTGGACTCACTGTGTAGCCCAGGCTGGCCTTGAGTTCATGGTGATCCTCCTGCCTCAGCCTTTGGAGTGCTGGTTTTGCGGGCGTGCAGCAGGACTCCCAGCCCAGTTGCCTTTAAAGTTGATTTATGTTTTTCTCTTGTCTGTGTCCCACCTGGTGAATGTCTAGTCTCTGACTTGGGAGCTGTATATTTGACCCAACCTTGTTTTTGACATTATTTCTAGGTTTTATGCTGACAGTTTATGCCAGAACTTCTCTTAGAAGCTAATCTATATCTTCTTTCAAAGAATAAAAACTAAAATTTCTAAGAGGTACCTCCAGATGTCAGAGAAAGTAAAATAACTACTGAGAAGTGCTCATCTAACCTGGCGAGTTAGGCAGTGTGCATGGAGAAGGGCAGCTGATGTGAAGGGAGTTTGCATTACAAAAGATGTCCCAAGATGGTGTGAGATGATGTAGATGGTGAACGCTGATGCCAGAGGAAGAGGTCTTGGTGTTGGAGCGACCTGAGCAGGTTTCCTGGAAAAACAGACTTTGTCTCACTCGTGAAGGAGAGAGAAGGTTTGGCGGGTACACAGTTTCTACAGAATCATGTTTTGATCAGGGACTGATTGTATATACCAGTGTGGTCTCGTGAGATTATAATGGAGCTCAAAAATGTCTGTAACCTAGTGAGATCATAGCCTTCATTATCATCAACACAACACGAAGATGTTTGTGATGATGCTGGTGCAAACCAACCCACTGCACTGCCAGTCGCGCAAACGTGTAGCACATATAACTGTGTTCGATACACAAAGGAGTTGAAGTAACCATAAATAACTGTTTCTGGTTGATGCATTTCCTTACTATACTTTCTGGGATTTTATTAGAATGCACTCCTTTTGCTTTTAAAAAAATGTTTATTTAACAGTTTGTTGTAGTTCATCAGCAGCGGGTGTGTACATCTTGTATTTGCCTTGTGCTTCAGTCTCATGTTATTTTGGCATATGTGCATGCACAGAATACCCAGAAACCACGAATACCCTCACAAATACCCAGAAACCATGTAGCGTGGGTGTATGTGACTATATCATCTAGGTTTATGTAAGTGTGCAGTACGGTGATCCGACACTGACAAAATGGCCTAATGACACATTTCTTAGAAAGTAGCCCTGTTGTTAAAATGGCATGTTTTTGCTGCAGCAGATTTAGGTAAAAGACAAGGGAGAAAGAAATTCCAAGGTGACATTAACCTCTTCCCTTCAGGGTGTAATCATTTTTCTTCTTGCAGATGCAGCAGCCTCAGCAGCCTCCCCAGCCCCAGCAGTCCTCGCAGTCCCAGAATCAGAGCCTTGGTCTCCAAGCAATGCAGCCCCAGCAGCCTCTGGTAAGGCCTGCTGTTTTGGACTCAGACATACGGGTTTCTTCTTTGAAGCAGGTTGCATTCTCTATGTCCATTAGCTTATAAACAATTGAAATAGCTTCAATATACCCTACTAGATTTTCCCTAGAACTGGATCCCAGTTTTGTTGTTGTATTTGATGTATTTGTTTTTATAGAAAAATACAAGTAAATATTGCGGTTCAGTAGGTTATACCATTTTCCTCTTGAAAAATTGTAAGACTCTTCCATGGACTTTTTAGAATGAAATATCAAGGTCTCTAAACAGTGCGAGACTTATGGTTTAGTATGTATATTTAGAAAATTATCTTACATTGCTATTTACAAAAAGCACAGGAGAGCTTTCTAAAATATAGTCTTTAATGATGTAAAGGAAATTACTTTTAGCCAATCAGGATTTACTTGGTGAATTTTTATCTAGTTTGTAATTGTTTTGTTAGTATAAGGTGACAGTACGTAGTGATAGCATTTATTGGTGGGAGTGTGTACACGGGCATAGCAAATCCACATGCTTTTTTCCTTCCCCACCCCCTCACCCCTGCCTGCTGCTTCTGCCTCTTGGTAGAATAAGGGTTTGAAAAGCTTTGTTTCGACCTTTTGTCGTCAGTTCGTATTGATCCCATATTTCCCGTCTCTCCCTTCCCTTCCCTCCTCCTCGTGTCCCCTCCCGTTTGCAAAAGATCTCTTGACTTCCTAGTATCTTTTATTTTGCTCTGTTTATATCTTGGGTTTCTCATGTAAGAAAAACCTTGCAATACTGCGTACAGCTCGCCAGCTGTGCAAGTCAGATTGGAAACTATACATGGCATCAAAGTTTTATAAACCTGAGAAATTCACTGTAACCGTTACTGTAAGTACTATATCTCTATTTGACTATTGTCTTACTACTTTCACTTAAATTGTCTTCCTATTTACTTAGGTAAATACCTTTTAAAAGAAAGCATTTACCACTACTATTAATGAGTATATCACTTACCGCATAGTATCGGACATACACGTGAAAATAAATACAGTGGTACCTCAGTTTACAGCCTTAATTTGTTCTATGATTTCGGAAAAGATGGCTGTGTTTGTGTGGGAAAGATGATTGTGGTCATGTTTGTCACTCAATGCAGGTTACAAACCAAAACAAAATTTTGCCAAATGCTTCTGTTTGCAAACCAACTTGTTTGCAAACAACAAGCATTCATAACTCAGAAGGAAAAAGTGCTGGAGGGTTTTCCGTGTGAGCAGTGTGAGTTTCGTGAGTGCTGTGTAGGGAGAGCAGCCTCCTGCATTTGTGTCACACTGGAGCTGGTGTTGACGGTCTGGGGCCCTGGACTTGAGGGTGGAGGCTTTCACAGCTTTGTAGAAACGCTGAACCAATGTGGCAAATGAAGAATTAGATTGGAATTGAATGTCTAGGGGAGTGTGTCCAAATAGGACTGACAAATCCAGTATGATAGCTGGGATAGCACAATTCCTGGGACACTTACCAGGCCTCTGCCTTGTCCAATTTGAACTCCGTTTTTAATTAATTAATTATCATGAATCTGACTTTTGATGTATCTCTGATCCTTTAAGTTTTAAGATGGCTGTAGCAATTTTTGCAGTCCACTTTAAAAATCTTTTTGAAGTAGATGCAGTGTCCAAACATTCACTGACCGCTTCTTTATCATTAGGAGCTCATTAGCAAGAATTAGTTGTTCTAGGAGAGAACAACTGTGGTTAGGTTTTAAATGTGAGTTGTAATGTTTAACTATTTGATCTTTAAAATATGAAACTGTTAGAGTTTAAGTTCTTTCTCTGACTATACTCAGTATTCTGTTACCTATAGCATCAGGTTAAATTCAGTGATTTAAAAATAAATATATATTATATCAGGCAGCATAAAAGTTATCAGTACCACTCTTATACAACAAAAACTTTTATGGTACTTGAAGAATTATATCATGTTGAATATTTGAAATATTTGGTGCTGACTCTGCAAATTTTTAGCCCCTTTTAAAAAAAATTCTAATTTAAAACAAAGACTTCTCATTCTGTAACTCTGTCTTTGCCAGCAAGATTATGTAAAGTATTAGTGAGGTCACATAGTTAAACTTTAGAGATTTAATGCAAATTCACAAATGATAATTTGACTAATAATTATAAGGAACATAGTAATTTGACAAGTAGAACTTCTTTGGCTAAGCATCGCTAATAAGAAAAATGGTTATGTAATACCTGTCTTTACAAAAACGCAGACCCTAAATTTAGGACCCCTTCTGTCATTCTGGAATATGTATATGACTTACGGTATTATGTACTTTGTATTCGCTTTTTAAACTTATGATTATACATATCAATAAATAGTACTATATGAAATAGGTATAATGTATAGTTTACAAATAAAAAATCTCTATAATCTATACTTTACATTTATTTATATTTAATTTATATATTTTCCATATATTGAAAATTTATATATGTATTCACACAGGTGTATAACTGTCATCTTAAGACTGCTTTACTTTTCAAAAATGTTGACTTTATTTGTGGGCTCATGTTCTTATAATTTCAGCAAACTCAGATTGGCATCTTTAAGCCAACAATAGCCAGAACATGTCCATTGGTTTTTTCCTTTGGGTTTCATTTACCTGTTACTAAACTTTGATTTGTAATACATAGAAATGTATAAAATATGCATATTACTAGATTTTAGCACAGTGAAACTAGAAATCAATGGCAGAAGAAAACCATAGAAATTATGCAAATCTGTGTAAATTAAAAATACACCACTGAATAATCAAAGGGTCATAGAAGAAATCAGAGAAGAAATTACACACTTCGTGGAATGAAACAGTAATGCCAGCACAACACCAAAACCTATGGGACACAATGAAAAAAGTCCTAAGAGTTCCGGAAGTGTATAGTTGCAAATGCCCATGTCAGAAAACCAGAATGAGCCCAAATAAATAACCTAATGATGCACCTAGGAAAGTAAGAAGAACAATCCAAATCCAAAGCTAGTACAAGAAAGGAACTTACGAAGATCAGAGGAGAAATTAATGAAATTGAGACATGAAAAAATGCAAAGAATTAATAAAGGGCTGGTTATCTTAGTGAATAAACAAAATAGACCAAACTCTTAACCAATCTTACCAAAAAAGGGAAAGACCCAAGTCAAAGCAATTAGAAATGAAAACGGTGCTGAGCACGGTGGCGTAAGCCTGTAATTGCAGCACTAGGCTGAAGCAGGCAGGTCATTGGGAGTTTGAGTCCAGCCTGGGCTACAAGTGAGCTCATGGCCAGCCTGAACTGCATAGCGAGACCCTGTCTCAAAAAAAAAAAAAAAAAAAAGAAATGAAAAAGGTGAAGTCAGAATGGACACTGCTGAAACTCCAAAAATTATTAGTAACTACTTTGAAAATCCATACTCCAATAAATTGGAGAATCTAGAAGAAATGGATCAGTTCCCAGATACATATGAACTACTAAAACTGAACCAAGGAGATTTTTTAAAAACCTGAAAAAAATCCAGTAAGAGGAAATGAAATCAAACAGGGAGAAGTGGGAACGGTAACAACCACCACCCTCTGTCTGACATTCCCTGCCCCTGTCTGCTGGCAGGGGAAGTTCACAGTTCAACAGTGCTTATTTTGGCATATGCAGCTGGGACTGCCACCCTACCCAGTATTAGGAGAAGGCCTGGGAAGCACCGGGTGTGCTCCCTCCAGAGGACTTAGAATTATAGGAAGCGGTTAAGTAGCAGCGCTGCCCTGGAAAGTGGTGGATAGGTACTGAGTTTAGGTAGGAGGGCTTCAGAGGTTGTATTCACTTGCTAGAACTGCTTCCCAAAAGAACACAGATGGGGTGACTTCACAGGAATTTGTTGCCTGTCAGTTTGAGACAGGACTCATAAGTCCAAGGTCAGGGTATCAGTGGGGTGGGCTACTGCTCTGAGGGAGCCGCCTTTGTGCCTCTTCCCTACTGCCTGGCAGTTCACTGGCCATCTCTAGCCTTCCTGGGCTTGTGGGCCCATGAACTCTGCCATTTCCATCTGGTCGGGTTCTCACCGTATGCATGTGTCTGTCTAAATTCTCCTGTTGTAGGAAGACACCACTGACATTAATAATAAATGCCACCTTGCTACCTTGTTTTGCACGCTAACGGCGTGCCCACAGCAAGAGCTAGAGGAACCATTAACTGTTGTGAAAGCAGTGATGGTCTTACTCTGATGCCGCTGGAACTCAGAAAAGTACCAGAATTCTTTAAAGTTTTGCTGAATGACTCATTTGTTGACTGTGGTAGCAATAATTTTGTAAAATCATATCTATATGTAAAAGCATATTTCAAAGACAAGGTATCGAAATCACCTGAAAGTTAATATATAGGCCCATCCTCAGCTGATCCCAGCTGCTGATCGACTAGTGTCTGCCTCTGCTGCTAAAGGGTAAGTTCAAATTCTGAGATTTAAAATAGACATGATGGTATGTAGTTAGGCAGAGATTACTAGTGACACATTTTTGCTTTGGTAATAGCAGAAAAAGTAAATATTATTGAATAAATGAATTTTATCAAAACAGAAATGGAAGGATCCACTTTTTTTTTTTTTTCTTTGAGTTGAGCAGGACACTGGTGTTTCCTGGAGTGGTTAGGCCCTACCAGCTGGTTGTACCTGTGGTATTGAGTCGTACTTTGTCTTTTGGTCACAGGAGAGGTAGCTTCTGCCCCCAAGAAGCTCAGAAGCCAAAGCAGTGGGGAAGGGCAATGGCTAGCTATCCTCCATGCATGTAGTTAAGGTGCCCACACAGCACCGAGGGTTTAGGAGCGGTCCCCGCTCTGTGTGCTTGAAGAATGAAGTGGTAAAACCTAGCTGCTCTTTGATGGATGAGGAAATTTCAAGGGAGGTCTAACGTGGGGCACCGGAGGTTTGAGGAGAAGAGATTAACATCAGCAAAGACACAGCCATGAGAGAGGCCAAGATCATTATCTCTGTAGATGTAGTCTGGAGAAACATTTCCACTTCATTTATTACATTCAAGTAGGAAATACTAAATATACATGGATTGTGAACTTTTGGACCTCTGGTAAAACCTAATGGGCCTGTTTCTTGACATCTTTTAGTATATTAAAAGTTTCATCTTCTCCAACATGATGATTTCCAAATCTAGCCAAGCATCCGTCTCAGAGAAGCATTTGAGAATTCAGATTTCTAGCTTACTTCCTGGAGCAGTTCCAATTCAGAAAGTCTTAAGGAGGAGGAGTCCCAGGAGGGTGATTTAAAAAATTTCTCCAGATGGTTTTGTGCTTCCTTGGTATCTTGTAGGGGCCAGTCCTATAGTACGGTGACCTGATTTGAAATGCTCAGCAGTGAGCTTTCTCGGGAGGAACTGGTCGCAGCTGTTTTCCCTAATTGGCAGGGGCTACAGCCTCAGAGTCTGAGGTCTCTTCCCTACTCATGTTTGAATACAGCTGAAGACACAGTATCAGAGGGGCTTTCAAAGGAAACTTGTATTCCAAAACTGCAACTTGGAAGATTTAAATATAGATCTGTCTGTCTCACTCTGTATTTGTGGTCAGCATTAAGGAATTGGCCTCATACCCTCTTCACATCCATAGTTACGGTGGACCCAAGAAACTTTGGTGTATCTATCCGTATTTACTATTTTAGAAATTAAAGCAGAAATATTGGCAACATTTAGTAACTTATTTTAAAATAACCATTTTACAGTAATAGAAATAACATTTTCATGAAAAATTATTTTTCAAAGTAAAAATTAGAGAAATGACCTTAACATTTTAAAACATGTCTTTAATGCCAGGATGAGTAGGACACACTGGATTTGTTGCACTAGCGTGCCTTACACATGGCTTATATATGCTGTACACTCAGAGGACGTGGAAGTGGACAAAGCAAATTCATGTCTTCCTGTGGTCACGAAAATGTTTCTGACTTTGCAGATAACATGGCAGTCTTGAGGACTCCCCCCGAGGTCCCTGAATTATCCTTTGATTGGACCCAGGGCCTTGCACATACTAAACAAATTCTATACCACTGAGTAACCTCCCAGCCCTGTGCCTACCTCCTGGGGTCACTGAGCAGCCCGCTTCCCCTCCCAGCACATGCACGTGCACTCACAAGGACGGGAGCTCCTCGGTACCTAGATCCTGCCAGGCTTTGCAAAATAGAGAATCTGAGGAGGTCACTGCTCTATTCTGTCCTGTGAATAGACTTGTTTGAAGCAAGTTTTAAATGAACAGAAGGAAAGTGGCTAAACATTTGTCAAATGAACAAATGTTTGATATTTATCCACTGTACCCCCCAGTGTGCCAGTTAATCAGTGTAGACATCTTTGTAGCCAAGTATTTGGAATTATTTCCAAATAAGTTAAAATTTAGAAGATAGTGTTTCTGCTTAAGGATATGCTGAGGGGGTGGTGGGTAGATGGGGAAATGGCTGAAAGTTACAAAATGTAAGGAAGAAGTTCTGGTGGTCCATTGTGTGTGGCATGGTGACTGTAGTTCATAATAATGTACTGTATACTTCAAAAGTAGGTTTCAGAAGTTCTCATTATGAAGAAATGATAAACATGCAAGGTGATGAATATGTTCACTAGCTTGATTTAATCACCTTACAATGTATATGTATAACATTGCATTTACCCCATATATATATATATATATATATATATTTTTTTTTTTTTTATTAAGATTTTTGAGGGGGTAAACTATGCAATCGTGGTTAAGATCTTGGACTCTGGATCCCAAAAGTTTAGTCTTAAACCCGGCCATAGCACTTAGAGTGATTATGAGCAAATCACTGAACCACTCTGAGCTTTAGTTTCCTCATCTGTAAAATGAACATAATAGGAAGAGCTTACACCCCTGAGGCACGTTCCCCAAACTCAGACATCGGTGGCCACGGGGGAGTCTTGTAACGCACAAAAGCTGGCCTGGATGGACACAAGGCTCTCTTGACTTACCCTAGTTGATGCGACTGCTGCTGTGTTTTGCTGCAGAAATTTAGTATGTTTGCTGTGGCGTGCTGTCTTACATTTAGGCTTGGTCTATGTATATGAATGTTTCATAGTGAACTATCTGTATATTGAATTTTACACATCTGTCCCAAGGACTTTGAATAAGAGATTGAGGAGTTGCCACCACATCCAGATTACATTGATAATGCATATATATAGTGTCCACAATAGTGCCTGGCACACAGTAAGTAGTACGTAAGGTTTTGATATGTTCCCCAAATTCAGATGGGTAAGCCCCAGCCACGTCCTGAGTCACTCACTGTCCAGCTGAACAGAAACAGCTGAGTCTGGTGCTGCTCCAGACACTCAGTTTTAAAAGTCAACCTGGTGATGCCCACCGATTAGAACTGTCAGATAAAATGTAGGACTCCCAATTAAATTTGAGTTTTAGTATAAGTGTCCCAAACACTATTTTGGCCACACTTAAACTAAAATCAGTATTTGTCATATGAAGTATATTTAGAACTAGAAAAATATTCATTATTTATCTATAATTCTCAGTAACTGCGTGTTTTGTATTTTTATTTGGCAACCCTACTTACAGTCCTAGGCTATTTACTGTCATTGGCAAGCTGAGGAACAAATAGATGTTGCATTCATATAAGGTAATTGAAAACATTCTATAAAAACAGAACTCTTCAAAGATGTGAGCAGGACTGAGGGAACTAACTGGAATCACAGCACAGGCCTGGAGGCCCCTGAGGCCATCGGACCAGAGAGTGAGACCGTGAAGAGGGTTGCAGCCTTTCTGCCCTGGAGACTCAGGGACGTGCTCAGTCAGCAGAGCCCCAACATGGAGGAACTTGGCAAAACCAAAACCAAACTTCACTGTGCCTTCTCCAGCCTCTTGGAAGCGCCCCTCTCCCCTCACAGTAGATGGGGAAGGGCGCCACCCAGTGGGTGCACCCCACACCAGCAGGCTGGTGGGAGCGGCACGGTCCTGATGGGCCTGCGACTAAGAAACACCCCCTTAGTTAGAGCAGTAATAAACCAGGCAGAAAGAAGGGGAGGAGAGGAGAGCAAAGAAATAAAAGGGAGAAAGTGACAGCCTGGTATTTGCAAGTTAAGAAAAATAATTGGTGTGATCATGCATTCTGATGAAAAGTACTTTTGCTTCTAGATACTAACCCTTTTTTTAAGTAGCTGCCATAATTTCTCATTTCAACTGAACAGATAGAACCAGGGGACCAGCCACTTGTACCTGAGGGTGGATTCTTCCCATGGCCCCTGTGCCCACTCTCAGGGTCTGAGAGTGATCATTTTCTCAAAGCTGGTGCTCTTGGTGCCTTGCTCGGCCGCAGGCTGCCCCAGCGCTGGCCACAGTGTACTAAGGATGAGTACTGCCAGGCTGCAGCCCCCGTTGCTCGGGGAATTTCACGGCAGCCGGGCCCGAGCGCTGCTCTGCCTCTCCAGATGTTTTCCCGCTCATGTAGGCAAGGTCTGTAGGAATTGAACAGATCTCACCAGAGAGCTCCTGTTTTACTAACAAAAGCTATTCATGATACAGTGATTTTCATTTAGCAAATTGGTCGGGGGAACATGACAGTGACTTGGAGCTTTTCGGGCCTCTCTGGAGTGTGGGTTCCATCCATTATCAGGACTTTTCAAATACATGCCAGGTAACCGTCATGAGAGTGAGTTCCTGGACAAGTGGGGCACTGCAGAATGAGGCTCACCAGGTCTGTGACAGGGCGTGCATGGCGTGGGTGGCCCTTTATCTCCTGGGTGCGAAGTGTATCACAGAACTCCTGACCCTGGGCTCTTGCCTGCTTCTGCCTGTGATGGCGCCATGGGCTGACTCTCCCTCCTCTCTCCTGTTGCCATTGCAGTTTCCCAGGCAAGGCCTGCAGCAGACGCAGCAGCAGCAGCAGACAGCCGCCCTGGTGCGGCAGCTCCAGAAGCAGCTTTCTAGTAAGTACATCTATCGCTGAGCCACAGCTGATGGCTCCCAGGAAATGAAAAGCAGGCAAGCAAAGGACAGTGGTGACCCCTCTCAGAGTGGCACTGTTTTCCATGGTACCATGTCCGTGTTTGCTTTCATCCAGTGTTAGTGTCTTGTCTTTGTTTGGATTAAGGCTTCAATCTTCTTTTCTTGGAAAAGTCCCTAGTGCCCCCCTTGTTAAATTCAGCAGTGTTTTCCTGTTTCTTCCGTCTGAATCTGGAAATGTTTCTTTTCATTCAGGGGAGCCCTGTGAGACTGCAAGTGTCCTGTCTTGTTTTGTTTTGATTTTGTGATGCTGACCCAAGGCCTTCTGCCAGCCAGGCAAGTGCTGGACCACAGAGCCACATCCCAACTCCTGGTGTCCTTTTTGTAAAGCTGGAAGTGTTCAGGGAGTAGCTCAGTCAGTGCTCTGATTATACAGCTGAATGAGGTTCGGTGGCCTCCTGAAGGTTTTAAGTACTGGGAGGTCAGTGCTATGTGGTGACTGCTCTCTCCACTGCACCATCCTACCCTTCCTAATGAGTCAGAGAAATCAAACCCTGTAGTACTGCAGACCGCATGGACGGTGGCAGGGCAGTGTTCCTCCCCAGTAACCTTACCAGCTGTGCGCTCTTACGTTTGCTGCCTTTCTGGAGCACACACCAGCAGCCTATTCACTCATCATGCCTTGTTACCTTAGTGACACAGCATGTTCCTGCGATCCAGATCATTCTGTGCATCATTCATAGGACGGGCAATCCTTTACGCAGTGGGAGTGAGCCCTCCGAGAAGAAAAGAATACTAGCCCAGAAATCCAGTCACCTGTGTTCTGGTGGCCCCTGTGTGTGCACTGTCAGCGTGGCCACTGCCATGGAGATGATGTAGTTTTTCCATCTGTGCAGTTAGGAGGGAGGCTAACAGTTCTGCAGATCACGCGCTTCTGCAGTACAGGGTGAAGACCAGTTTGTGCTGCAGGGAGGTAGGTGTGGTAGCCCGTTGATGTTATCAGAAAAGGTATCATTTTACACCCAAAGGCAGCTGATTTGAGGCTTAATTTTCTCCCTGGCTGCTGGGCATGTTGATTTCCTGGCAAACGAAATCCCACCCCACCCCCACCCCCTGGCGCACACCTTGGTGTCTCTACCAGTGGACATACGTAAGATGTTTGTCTTTATCTTGTAGTTTCATTTAATTTCAGTTAAACCAAATAAATCAAGTTTTTCTTTCTGGCTATGGTAATAGATCTGATCTGTTAAACCACTTTGTGACTAAAATTTCATGGCATTTTATAATTCTAATCTTAAGGCAGGGATTTTTTTTCTAGTGTTTAGAAATAAGTACTTATGATTTTAGTATATTAGCACCTTTTTGGGGATCTTGTTTACTCTTTACTATTTACCAGCACCCCAAGAATGTAGCGTCTGTCATTTATAGAGTACATTCTTAGACCTAGACACTACAACTTTACATGTATTAGTTCACTTATTTCTTTAACAGCCATGTTCCAGTTTAGGTATTATCACTGTTCTCATATTATAGATGAGGAAACAACTGAAAAATAGGAGCATTGACTGATTTCCCCAAGGTTATTCAATTAACAGTAAGATACAGAGCTGGGGCTTGATCTCCGACGGTCCAGAGTCCACCTCTTAACCACAGCATGTACTGTGCTGCTTGGCATTAGCAGTTATACCAGCCTCCTTGGCTGAAGAACCAACTAAGTTGATGCCACCACCCGGTTCCAGAAAGTTGCTCTGCAGTGTGGCCTGTGTAATCATGGGCCTGAATTTGGACGATGCAGAGCTGTGCAAGGAGTAGCTATGTCTGCTTCCCCTTTAGTGTCTGCCATCACTTCTCTGTGTGTGTTTGTGCACCTGTGCACACACGCCTGCACTTACAGGTGCGCACTCGAGCAGCCAGACAGGCGTAGCATTTACCCTTGTACATGCATGTGCTCTTGCATGGTTTTCTTATGTGTGTGTTTGTGCACCTGTGCACACACGCCTGCACTTACAGGTGCGCACTCGAGCAGCCAGACAGGCGTAGCATTTACCCTTGTACATGCATGTGCTCTTGCATGGTTTTCTTATGTATCTTATGGCCATTTGCAGAAAATTGGTGAGTTGCAAGATAATTTTCACCAATTACAATGCAGCGATAACACATAATTGCTAACTTCTGTAAACATTTTGAGAACTTTCAGTGTTTCATGATTCTTTCAGTTAATACATTAACATAGAGTTGTTTCTTAGAGGGAGACTTTTGAGTGTACCCTTATCCCAAGGCCTTGTCTGGCCACGTATGGGGCTCTTTTGTGCAAATACCCGCTCTGCCAAGTAATTCAGTGGTAATGCTTGAATCGTGTCACTAGGCCCTTTCAAGAGTAGAATGATACTATGATACTATGGCCTGTAGAATGATAATATGATGCTATGGTCTGTTGCCCTGTACCTGAGAATGTCACTGAGCTGTGACAAGAGTTAAGCCTTTATCTGCAGCACAATTTTACATCTATAATTTTAATTTGAATTTATTTTTCTTACTAGGTAATCAGCCACAGCAAGGAGTGGCTCCCTATGGACACTCTTCACACTTCTGAATCTGGAAGAGAAGACACACAGTGTTATGTTTGCACTGAGAAATAGAAAGTCAAATTTAATTTACTAGTCATCCTAGAAATGTCCCTTTGGTCTTTTAGTTCTTTGATATTTTCCCCTACTTTATGCTAAATTTCATACAAAGATATTTAAACAAAAAGTAAAAGAGAAATTGTGGTTTAGTTTTGTTACATTTAACTTTAAAGTAGGTTTTAAAAGGTGGATCATGTGGGCCTACTCCAGGACGAAGGTGGGAGCAGACCTTTTGAAATTGGTGCTTTCTTCTTTGATTGTCATACTTACAGAAGGATGAGTTATGGTGGGTTTAAATATTTATGTATTCATTAATGATGAAATTGGGGTTTTTTGTTTGTTTGTTTGTTTTTTAAACATACCATGGTGGACCAAACTACTGATTTGAAAGTCATGTCAGGTCCTGACAGGAAAGTGACCCATTCATTCTGCATTCACCTATGCTGGTGAAATGAACATTTATTTGCATCACTCTAATTTGAAATGTTTGTAACTTCATAAGCACTTTATAAACTTTATTCTTATTTATATAGGACTTTTATTTTTGTTGTGGTCAAAAGGTGCTGAAACAGATTGTTGCTTAGTACCTAAACTTCTTCAACCAAGGCTTCTGTGAAAACTACCCTAAAATATGTGGAAGCATATTAGAAGTAATTGCACTTGAATTTATTAGTGACAAGATCATTGACCAGAGTCTTTGTGAAGGTACAACATGTAATCCAAAAGTCCCAGAAGAACAGTGGAATTGTTCTATTTATTTACTGCCAATTTTGGCAAAAAAATGACTGTCCATAAGGTTTTCCAGAACCTTATGCCAACTCCAGAAGTAAAGAAAACCATCTCGCAGCTGGCCTGAGGTTCCACAGTGCTCAGATTTGACATGGTTTCCAGAGACTCTGGCACCAAAGTTGAGAAGGCTCTGGTTTTCATGAAAGGTGTATTTGCTGTTTATTTTGTATGGTAAGTATTTGCTATTTTGAATTTAAATATTCATGTTGGTGTCAGTCTTGGTTGTGTACTGCATATACTGTATTTATAAATTGGTGCAAAAAGCACAAGTAAATTATACATCAAATTTATTATAAAGAAATAGTAACTATTTTAACTTTGTTCAAGTATGTGGTAATTTGCTCCTGTTAGAGTAAAAAATACAGTAAATTATCAGTTTGTGTAACTTAAGAGTATTCCATATAATATTTTTTTAGATTTAGATGCATAAAATTTTGAATGTGAAAATTGCAGGGCATTTTAAAACATGTGGGGGAAATTTTCCCATGTTCTGTGTTAATTCATTTTTCTTTCATATCACTGTACATGTAATGTAGTTAAGCATACTGTGAATAGATTTGTCTGTAATGAGCAAACCACGTAGAACTACTTTTTATAAATGTAGCTAGTATAACTTTAGTAGATAATTTCTTTTGCAAATCATTATATAAGTAATCTATATCTTCCTAGGTGAGTTACTCATTGCAAAGTGTGACTCATGCAAATGACCTCAAATACATGTCAGCTTACTTTGCTGTGGCAACATCTATGTGAACTGCATTGTACACTGTGAAAATACTTCCCTCCAGCCTGCTCATTTTATGTTTACTCTGGCTGGAAAAAGACTTTGCCAAAACATTAAAAGACCATTCTTTTCACTAAATTAATATTCTGTTTGCTTTCAGAAAATGTATCTTTTAAGTTTCAGCTGTATCTGTCTAGCAGCATTTTTTTCTCTCAAGAATCTTCCTTACAGTTCATGAAGTTAACATGCTTCAAAGCAGTGTGACTCATTGGCAGAACAACTGAGCGGTGATGGCTGTGCCTAGTGAGCAAGTCATGTCCTGTCTCCACTGGTTTCCAGAATTACTGTTATTTAAAATGCCATTTTTCAGTTCAAATTATATATTTTTGTAGCTCAATATTGCAAACAGCAGTAATACTGTTTCAAGAATGAGTGTTATAATTGCATAGCATTTGTATGCACTTTACATTTTGCAGGAGTTAATTTATTAATCATTTTGCACATGAAAGCTATGGAATATACCTTTGTTGTTGTATACTTTCTTTTGTTAGGGTGAAGAAGCTAATTCATAGTAAGGCCTATAATTCTGAGTTGCTATGGAAGGCTTAGAAAAAAACCTAGAGCTATTTTTTCCCCCAGTGCATTATAAGGAAAGCAACTGGAAATTTTAATTTATTCAAAACATTGCCTCCCACTGAATTCTCTATCCTGACAGTGTTTTTTTCTTTTCTGGTAAATGCATTAGTTTCATTAATGGGATCACAGGGCAAGCTTTGTATCAGTATCTGGTAATTTGTTTGGTAAGTTGCAGACAGGAAATTTTCTTAGAATAAAATGGAGACCCTGCCATGCTTTGTGGTGTATGGCTGTAATCCCAGCACTTGGGAGGCTGAGGCAGGAGGAACACTCGGAGTTCAAGGCCAGCCTGGACTACATAGTGAGTTCAGGACCAGCCTGAACTACATAACAAAACTCTGACTCAAAAAGAGCAAAACAAAAACAAAAAACAAAAAAACAAGAGACCCCAGGTCCCCTTAAAAATAAGACCTTGAAATCTAATGGTGTTACACCTATCATAATTCCTGGATATACGAATCCCTTAGACTAGTGGTGGTGAACCTGTAGCACCCATGCCACAGCAGGCTGTTGGTTATCACTGAAAGCTCTGAAAGGTTTGCCATCACTGCCTTAGACACAGTACCTGGTTACACTGTAGGCTCTTTCTTAACAGGGTGGCATTTGTTGTTTTATTTGCCTTTTTTTGGTCCAGAAATAGAAGGGGGTGACTTTGTAATGAGTATTCTTTGATGTCTTGCAGCCATAGCATAGTAAGATTAGTAGCAATCAGGTCACCTCTCAGATGGGGCCAGCTAAAAGTTGGTATGATGAAAACACACTGAAAAGAATTCTCCCTTGTATCTTAAATGACTAACAGGGGCTAATAGAGCTCTGTTTTGTGTATTGTGCTATTTGAACAAAATCTAGAGCTTAGTTTTTCATTTACAAGGCTATAATTTTGAAGTAATAGGTGAGTATTTGAACAGATGCTTGATAAGTTACACTGGAAAATCCTATCTTCTAGAGTTAGAAAAGGTGAACCATATGTCTCCAAAATTAATTCAGGTTGAATTCGGCATGTGCAATAGTCAATTAAAAAAGCAACGTTTTGTAGGGTTAATCAGAATGTCTATACAGTGAAACTTCATTATATATACTAGATCCAGACTCTCCCCAACATTTGTTCATTGCACAGAGAATTAGTACTTAATGAAATGAATGCTCACAAAGCAAAGATTTCGCCTCAGAAAACTTTCTTTACATACCACTCCCAAGCAGGGGTGCCTGAGCTAGATACTAATGTTATAAAGGAGTTTCACTGTATTTTAAAAATGTTTTTAATGGGTATATTTGGACAAAAATCAGCTCCCTTTTTACATTTTATGATATGTGGCTGTTAAGTTGCTTTTTTCATGGGGAAAAGTTGGCCTGCATTTATTTTAAATGCAGTTCCTAAAACATTTTATGTTCCCCATCAATGAAAGATTTTAATGTGAACAAATGATAAATCGTAAGCAACAGTTCAGTGCTTCTTTTCTGTAGGTTTTAGCAAAATATTTATAAACCAATGACAAACTATTTATAGATCAAGATGACGAATTTACATAAAGACTGCACATTTAAATCTTTCCCACTGTCGCTATTCTGAGTGCCATGCTTGTAACATTGATAGAAGATGGATACTAGGCAACTGGTAGTAAAAGAAAAAACATGTCCATGTGTTACTGGGAAATTCAGGTGCACTAGACATCTGCTATTTTATTGTGGACCATTCTCTCTTAATGTTATTTGTTGGCAAAATAAAAGTGCCTTAAGTTAAAAGTTTAAGTTGGGATTTATTAAAGAGATTGGTATCGGTTCATAGTGCATTTATTTACATGTCCTTTCTGCATGTCCATTGTAAATTAATAGTGTAAATGTATTCAAATTCATTTACATGCCTATGGCTGCCTTTGATTAAACTTCTTCCAAAAAATAAATTGTCCAGATGTTGACTTTGTTCGATTTTAATTTTGTTTCATATCATATAACTTGAACATAAGTTGCTGCATAATCACTGCCAAGTGGATTCTTTGCCATACATTTGTATATCCCAGAATCTGAAGTCTGGGGATTCTGAATGACCAGGGTACCTTGTGGGCGAGGCAGCTCACTTTCCGGCGTTCTCCTCTTACTTGCCCTTGAGAGCAGGGAGTAGCCAGGTATCTCCCAGGTGATTTCTGGCTTGGGGATTCCCAGGGCCACACACTGGAGCTGCAAGGCCACTCCTGTCCTTGTGAGGATGCTCCTGGGTGGGGAATTTGTGATTCGGGGTGGATAGGCCACAATCATTACTGGAATTGTAATAAGTGCGTGGCCAACACTATTTTGGGCCTTACAAATGTAATTTCCTCTGTCATATGTTGTTGCTTCTTTGATGACTAAGGTACCATTTCCATGCAATATGTATTTCCCATTAATTTGAGGCCTATCTATTACATAGCCATTTGGCATAGTCCATTTAACATTTGGCTTAGGTATTCCATCAGCTACACAATGCAGTGATAGGGACTCTCCACTGATACTTTTTACTGTCCCTGGTGCATATGTAAGAATAACTGGCTTCTGCCCAATTTCCAGTACAATTAATTTCTCAATATATCCAACTTTATTTTTGGCTGCACACCGATATTTTCCTGCATAATTTCGAGTTGTTTTATGGATGATAAAAGAACCATTGCTTGCTATGAGATACTGAGAATTTTTTGGTTTGTTAGAAAATCGTGTGCCATTTGGTAGAATCCAGCTTATTTCAGGTGGTGGGTTGCCATCAGCAGAGCAATTCAGTGTAGTGGACTTTCCAAGCTGAACAAATACTTTTTCATTGAATGGATCTCTGAATGTCGGTCTTCTCAGCATTTCAAGTACTTCTAACTGTACCACCAGCACACTCTCTCCTCCTTCATTCCGAGCTACGCAGACAAAATCAGCTGAATCTGAAAGCCTCAGGTTCCTAATTTCCAAGGTTCCATTTTTATAGACTTTGATTCTGCTTCCATAGTATGGAGCTGTGAGGAAAATATTGTCTGGTATGATCCACGTGATTTGAGGAGATGGTGTCCCTTCAGCCCTGCAGTTGAAGTGTTTTTTGGAGTGCCTCACAGCTGTGGCTTTAATAACAGTTTTGTTTCTATACAAACCATTGATTAGTGGAGGTTCTGAGACGACTAGTTTGTACGTTTTTGTGTCAGCCCCACTGGGGTTTTGAGCCACACATACATACTCTCCAGAATCAAGCAGTTTCACTTTGTTGATGGACAAAGACCCATTGGCATGAAATATGTACCTATCACTGGAGAGTGAAATCATGTCCTTAGAAGGCAGCAACCAAAATATTTTTGGCTTGGGTTCCCCAGTGACCTCACAGTCTAGGATGGCTGTGGCTCCAGCTGTGGTTTGCATGTTTGTCCTGTGACCCGGCCTTATTCGCGGGGCAGCCGTTACAACTGTTAGGTGAACCTTCATTTCATCCTTCCCTAGGGTGTTCTGGGCATAGCAAGTATAATCTCCTTCTTCTGCAATCCCAACTTTGTTGAAATAAAGGGTTCCATTGTTGAAAAGGGTGTACCTTTTGGTCTTGTGGCCGTTGTCAGCTTGCATTGCTTTGTTTATCATTGTTCCATCAGGCAAACTCCAGGATATCTCAGGCACTGGGGAGCCAGAAGCTTTGCAGTCAGCTTGGAAATCTTTCCCATGGAGCACCTGCTTTTTGAAATGCTGCTTGTGGTCAATTTTGGCCGGGGTCAGCCTCAGGCTCACGTGCATCAGGATTAGATCCTCTCCCATTTTGTTTCTTGCCACACACAAGTAGTCACCACCATCTTTTTCTGTCACTGCGCCAATAGACAGGGATCCATTTGGGTAGACCTGGATTTGGCTGCCCATTCTATAGAGAAAGGGGACAAATTTGAGTGTGTAGCTGTCAGCACTGGGAGAAGTTTTTTTAAAAAGACCTTTAACATTAAAGACTCCACACTTAAAGGGTGCAGTACAATATAGAAATTGTCTTATATCAGCTTAGATTCTCAAAGCTTTATTGGTGCACATGAGATTAAAAATACATTCAAGATGGACGATGTAATGTTTCAGTGCACATATGCCCTATGAAATGATTGGCTCATTGGCCTATCTTACCACCTCATAGTTGCTTTTTGGGTATGTGTGATCCATGGGATTATTTTTACGGACATTTTCTTAAACTGTTGTAATAAAAATTTAAAGCAGTCCTAGTTTTTTGGTTTAACCATTTGCTGAAAGATAAAATTATGTAAATTTAGTGCAAGTTGTGTATCTTGTAGACTTCAAATCTCTTCATGGTGACTTTTAAAACATTTCAGTGGCAAGAGGAATGCTTCTCTCATGGACTTATGGGCACTGTGGCTTCCTTTACCAGTCTATGTTTCAAATTGATGAGCCCATAAAAATTACCATTTTGTGGTACATTTGTAAAGAAAACTGTAATTTCATATAAATCTTAATAAAATTATTCTGATTATTTTTAAAAAGGTATTCATAACAAAGTGATTATTCAGTCATCTGGTTATAAAGTGAGTTCTGTTTACTTAAGGAGAGAGAGGATGCTAATGTAGTAGTTATTAGAAACTTCCTACAGCATCTCTCCTCCAAAGGCAACTGTGAAATGATTGGTTTCTTTTTCTTTCCCCTCAACTTTAGTCACAGAACCTGTCATTACTACATTTCACCACCAGCTGGCAGAATGTTCCTTATAAAATTAAATCTAGTTTTCAGAAAGACCACTGGAAATTGAGTTGATTTTAGAAATGGGATCAAAAAGACACAAAAGTGAAAATCTATGGGCATGAATTTTTCTTTCTCTTTTTCCAATACGTGATGATACTGAAGTGAGGACTCTTTCATAGCATAACTGCTAAGCAAGTTAACCTTGCATTATTTTTATTTTCTACCCCATGTAAGTTTTGGAAAGTACCATACATGGAACATCCTAGGACATAGTGATGGTGTTTTTGTTTTTCTCATGTGAAAGGAATTTCACTCACATATAAATTAAAGGTAAAATCTTCAAGTATGTCCCCCATTATGCAATTGAAAAACTGACAGATTTATTGACTTGCCTTAAATGAGGGCAGTCCTGTGTCTTTTCACAGTGCGGCACACACATTACCTGCTATTATTTGCTGATGCTTTCTAAAAGTGTTAGTTGTCAAGCTGGGCAACACATTACAATCACTTGTGGAGTTTTAAATACTGGTACCTGGATCCCATGTCTGAAATGTCTGACTTAAATGGTGTGGGGTGTGGCCTGAGCATCAGTTTTATTAAAGTTTGCTTATATTGCTTGATCAATTTTGCATGCCTATATTTTGTAATCTGAAAGATACAGAAAGATATTCTTTGAAGATAACATGCACATGCATATAATAACTTATTAATTTCCCATCTTGTTTTGAAATTGTGTATCATTTATATATTTTTCCTCTCTCTTTAAATAAATTTTAAAAAGAAATGTGTATCTATGGGACAAAATAGAAAACCCACAAAATAATTTATGCTTGTACAGTCGACTGAATTTTACAACAGTGCCAAGAATAGTGGAGAAAAGATAGACCCTTCAACAAACAGTTCTGGAAAAGTTGGATGTACATATGCAGAAGGCAGAAACTAAATCTCTTCCTCAACTGTGTAATAAAAATCTACTCCACATGGATCAAAGACCTAAAACTATGAAATTAAAACAAGAATACAAAAGGGAAACACTTCATGATATTAAAGTAGGCAGTAACTTTTTGGGTAGGATCCCAAAGGCAAATGCAACAAAAGTAATAGACAAATGGAATTAACTGAGAAGCTTCTACATGACAGAGGAAGTAACAGTTAAGAGACAACTTACAGATTGGGTGAATATAGTTGCAAGCTATTCAACAAAAGTATTGATATCTAGAATATATAAAGAATGTTAAAAACTAACATCAAAGGTTTTTATAGTTCAATTTAAAATGGGCTAAAGAGCTAAATGGATACTTATTTTTAAAAAGATGCAAATGGTCAACAAGTAAACGAACAAAGTGCTCAATATCATGAACCATCAGTAAAGTGCAAATCAGAACTACAATGTGATATGACCCTACCAAGGTAGAGTGGCTGCCATCAAAAAGAAAAGTGAAATGCCGGGTGCTGACAAGGGCGGCAAGGGTGCAGAGAAATGGAAAGTGTCACTCCCTGAGTTAAAATGGAAATCAGTACAGCCTTGATGGAAAACTGCGTGGAAATACCTTTAGAAACCAGAAAGAGAAGTAGCATGTGGGCCAGCAATTTCAATACTGGGGATATTGTCAAAGGAGATGAAAGCGTTATACCAAAAAGATAATGTACACAACCACTTTATTGCAGCACTGTTCGCAATAGCTAAAATATGGAACCAGCCTGGATACCAGTTAGTGGGTGAATGGATCAAGAAGATATGGACCTAACAGAATACTACTCAGACATAAAAAGAATGAGGTCCTGTCATTTGCAGCCACATGGATTGATCATCATGTTAAATGAAGTCAACCAGAACAGGAAGATAAATACATACTCTTGTGTAACCTAAAAAGTTAACTTCACAGAATAGAGTGGAATCATGATCACAAGATACTGGGCAGTTTTGGGGGTAAGAAGTGATGGAAAGAAGTTCAGTGATGGATACTAAAACAAAAAGAAGTGTTGTAATCACTTTTTTCATCTTTGAGCCACAGTGCTCAACACCTGCAACCGAAGGAAGGACAGGTTTATTTGGTTCATATTTCAGTCCATAGTTGCCTGGCACCAGGACGTTAGCATGGCAGAGAGAGGGAGAGAGTGAGAGAGATGCTAATGTCATGGCAGCAGGGAAGCAGAGCGTCAAGGGAGAAGCTAGGAAGGAAGATATAAGCCCTGGTTACAATGATCTGCCTCTTCCAACTGGGCCCTACCTTGTAACAGCCATAGCCCCCCCCAATCCAATCATCTTCCAAAAGCCCACTCACAAGGCTCTTTGGGGATATCTAGACACCGACATTCTGCTCCACACTGTCAAAAGACTCATGCGCACATCCTGTTATGCAAAATAAATCTAACAATTCTAGCATTGCTGAAAAGTCCACGTTCAAAGACTTAAGGCTTAAAGTCTTAGCTGAGAGCCCCAGTAAAACTCAAAAAGTTAAACACAGCTGACATACAGTGGCACAGGATAAACATTTCCATTTCAAAAGGCAAAACAGGAAGATAGAAAGTAATCAGAACAAAGCGAGACTGAAAACCAGTACATCAAGTCAAACATTAAATCCCGGAGTTCCATGTCCAACTCCCAGGGAAAGCTGTGGCAAAAAGGGAACTCCCAAGCGGCCTGGCTGTCCCTGCCCCTCTGGCATGGTGGTTGTAGCTTGCTCACTCCATGTGACTTGTCTTCAGATAGTTCACGTTCCTAACATCTCCAAGTTTCTGGAGTCTTCACTCTCACAGATTCACACACTGCCATCTCGCAGGCACACTTCCAGACCACCTGGCTTTCTTTGAAATCTGGGTGAAAGCCTCCACGATACCACAATGCTTGTATTCTGCATGCATCTAAAACCAGCACAACAGATGGTGTCAAGTTTTGCTGCCAGCTTGAGCCCTAGGTAGGCTCCCTAAAATAATGGCTTCACAGGCCTCTGAGTGCCTCGATGGCCAAGCTCTGTGAAAGGAATCTTGGGGAAACCATTCCCTAGATGGCCATTCTGGAGCACAGTTCACTGGAGGTGGTCTTCTCATACTAAAATCACTTTACAATTTTGAGGCTGTGAAGGGTGGGTTCTTGCTGGTTCCCAACATGCCTTTAAGCTATTTTTCCCATTGTCCTGACTGATAGTACTTGGCTTCTTTTTACTCTTTTCCGCAACCAACCTTTCTTTGGCCAAAACTTTGCAGGTTCTTCCTTTTTGGGGAAACTGAAAACTTTTCAAATGGGAATTTGGCTCCTGGTTCTCAATGTAGAATCGACTAAAAAGCCCCCCAAAGTACCCAAGCTCCTTCCTGAAGATGAGCTGCCTTGAAATTTCCTCCGCTAGATTAGCTGGTCTGCCACCCTTAATCTTAGTCTCTTGCAGAGTCTTCGGTCACGAGCACAATTTAGCAGATATTCTGGCGGAGCATAACACACGTGGCCTGAGTCCTACTGCCAGTGGAATCCTTGTTCCCAACTAAAACCTCCCCCTGGTCTTGACAAGGGTGTATTTCTGTTGGTATTCTGAGCTCTGACCAGAATCTCCCATCAATTTCAGCTTAAAGTATTCTAGAGCTGCTGCTCCAGCTGGCATCTCCAAACTCCTCTTGCAAAATAGTTCCAAAGTTGTGAACCACAAGATCAGATAACATCACAGCAATGACCTCGCTTCTCTGGTTCCAAAATCTGTCTCAGTCATATCCCTTGCTGATAGCACAAAATACCAAACACGCACAATTTAAAGAAGGAGAGATTTCTTTTGGGTTGTGTTTCAACCCGTAGTCCACTGGCTCCAAAGCAAGAAGGCATGGCAGAAGTCCACAGTGGAGGACACAGCAGGGCAGACAGGAAACTAAGAGAAAGGAGGAGCTGGGAAGGGAGATAATCCCCAAGGCCACACCCCTAGGGACCCCACCTCTCCAATGGCAACTCAACTACAGGCCTCCATAATCAACTGATCTTCCAAAAGTCCTGCCTATAAGTGCCGGAGGCTCTTGGGGGACATCTAGATATAATAGGAAGAATTAGAGCTGGTCTTTATAGCCCAGTAGGATAATTATTGTTTAAAACAACCTATATTTCTAAATGACTACCTGAGTACAAAATTCTCAGCACATAATGATTAATATTTGAAGACATGAAAATGGTTATCACTTTGATTAATACAGACCTATAATTTCTATATATACCTCCTAAAACGTACAAGTAATTGTGTCAACAAAAATAAATACTGGTACATGTGGTACGTACATGTATCAGTTACCCACAGTGAACGCAATTGCAATCGTTATGCACTGCAAACAGTTCTAATGAAAAATAAAAATCAGATAATTAAAATAATTGTTGAAATTAATGCAAAAGCAAACCTCTTCAGCCTTTCAAAAGCATTGCTTTTCAGATTTCTTTTGCATATGATTCACTTGAGGATGTCTATATAAACAGTGTGGCTTCAACAGTTTTGGGTGGAATCTGACTTTCTGAGCTTCACAAGCTTCCAGGTCATAAGGAATAAGGTTCCAGAGGAAAGAAAACAGTTTTGAACATACACATAGGTCACATAAGTGATACTAAAAGCAAGGGGCAAACACCAGCAGGGCTGAGTCTGGGATCTTTTTTTTTTACTCTTTATATCTACAACAGACTTTTTGGTTCTGCTGAGAAGTACATTTTAAGAAAATGAAGTTGCTTACTTTGGGCAAGTTGTGGCTATGTATCAGCATAGCTGTGGTTAAAGTGTTTTCATTTTCACATTCTAAATTCAAACTCCTATTCCTTTGAATTGTGAAGATTAAGGTTGGGGGTCACTTTGTTTTGTATTAGAATGGCCGTTTTTTTCTGCTGACATATATAAAATTGTAGTCCTAGCCCTGTTCAGGATTAGAACTTTGAATTTAAAGTGTAAAATTGAGAAAACCTTCATTACAGCTACGATTATTCTTACCTTCATAAAGTTACTTACGATATAATCATTGACGTTTTCTTTTTCTATTTCCTTATTTAAAAATGGAATACAGTGCCTCTAGTTGGCCAACAATAGCATCTACAATCTTATACACACTTTTACCTATTCCACAATAAAACAATATTTCTGTTCTACAAGTAGTTTGCCAAAGCAAAGTGTACACAACCTGCCCCATTTCTTTGCTACTTAATTCTAGAGAATGTGTTAGAATACCCAGCTAATAGTCATTCTGAGATGCTATTGTGTGTTTTAGAGCACTTTTCAGATATCCTTTGGACTAATTTAAGATGTTGCCTTAGTTCTTGTTAAAATATTTGTATTGTCAAAATTTGAATTAATGCTTAGTAAATTGCTAGATTGTGGAACTGCCTTTACAACCTAAATTATCACCTTTATCTGTAATTCTTACCATAAATGTGAAATTTTTATATTTCATGCAATGGTTTCCACATGGATAGTGAAATTTATATCTAAAAGTACAAATAATGATGAATAGTCTCTAGGTAAGTGTGAATCATCCTTATATGCTTTGGGGTTTACTTTAAATGCATTAATTTAATAAGTAGTAATATTAATGTAATGCTTACAATAACTTGAAAGCAAGAAGGGCTGAAATTGTGAAATTAAATGCAAAAGCTGATGAATAATGCATTAAAATATTAAGTGTCATAAGTTGGCATATATGTAGTGGACTGCAAACACAAACATGGTTTCTAACAAATTCCATAGCTCATCATTTAAAATTTTTAATTTTAAACTAATTATAACTTAACACTTAGGTAATTTTGATCACTTAAGTTCTAAGCATAAGTATAAATTCATTCCTATTATGTATAACTTTTTCTACATGGATATTTTCTATTAATGAGAAAATAAAATTGCAAATGCTATATTCTTTGATCATCTTCATCTTTTTCTGCCATGTCATGGAAAATAATTGCACAAAGTTCTTCAAATAGCGAAACATTTCACTTTGTGAAATGTTAATATTATGACTTTTATAAAGTGTTTGCAATTTTAGAAAAGAAGAAATTGCTGAGTAAAAGAAGGATTAAAGTGTCTAGTAGGAGACTCGGAAGAGTGAAATGGAGTGTGTTCCTCTAGAGCTTCAACGGCATCCTGAAAATTTTCTCTCTTCGCTTATAGAAATTGTGACTGCATTTACAGTTACCATTTTAAAACTGCTAAAAAGTGTGGAGGCAAGTGAGATTCTCATTTGTCTTTTATTTAACTATGTAAACTCAAGAATTTGACCCTTAGAATTCAGTATGTACAATTAGTTTTTATATTCTGATGATCTCAAATGGATTAGTTTCTTTAGCAAGAGTTGCCTTTAAGTGCATTCTGTGCATTTTCAAAATTTGTTGTTAGGTTTACTGTATCCCCTTTTCCATTTCACAGTCTGTGTACGTATAAGCAGATAAACCAGATAATTCCAACACAAAGATATGGGCTTACCGGTGCCAGTGGTCAACAACAGCCTTGGATGGTAACCTCCAGATTATTTTGGGTTTGGGCTCCCCTGTAGCCGAGCAATTCAATAGCAATTTGTCCCCCACATTCACCTCAGTCCGTTTCTGGGAGGCAACTTTTATCCTGGGCGTGGTCTCTTGTTCTTTCACGGTGAGAATTACCACTCTTCTGTCTGAGCCTGTGGAGCTGGTAGCAATGCACTCGTAAGTGCCCCTGTCTGTAGAAACTATGTTTCTTATATGCAGAGTCCCGTTTGAATACAGGAGCAACTTGGAATCAGTAAACTGCAGTGGTTTTACTTCAGTGCCATCCGAGAGTACCCAGTGAACAGTGGGCTGTGGACTTCCTCTTGCAGTGCAGGGCATTGCCAGACTTTCGCCCCAAATCCCTGCAATGTCTTGCCTCTTTTGCTCTAGAATAACAGGGGGAGCTGCAATGACTTGTATCTTAATCAGCCATGAATCCTGGCCAGCTGGGTTGCTGGCCGTGCATTTGTAAAAGCCACGGTCATAAATACTCAGATTGTGGATAATCAGTGTGCCGTCGGGTGTTACCAGGGCCTGAGTCTCTCTCTGAGTTGCTCCTGAGACCACTGTTTGGTTTGCAAGAGTCCAGGAAATTGTAGGGCTGGGCCTACCTTCTGCTCTGCACTTCAGTTGAACAGTGCTTCCAGAGTGAACTGTGACCTCTTTAGTATGTCTCTCTAGGATCCTGGGGGGGTAGGAAACCACAGACAGGGTGACATGGAGGTGGTCTGTGCCAAAAGGATTGGACGCAGAGCACAGGTACTGTCCGCGGTCCTGAATGCTGACCCTCTGGATGGATAGAGTGCCATTGGGGAGCACATGGAATCGGCTATTCTGCTTCCTTTTAGACAATTCAATTCCTGATGAGAAGAAAGAAATTTGTAGCCATAGGTCATCAAAATTTATACAGAAAGCATAACGTGGTCTTTTTGTTAAGCTACTGAGAGTAAATGCATTTCAAATTTTAAAATCTAGTTTTCAGATTATTTGGATTTTCAAAATTCACATAATTTAAATTTAAAAACCAGATAGCTTAATAGCCATTCTCTCTTTTTCAAATCTTATTTTTGGATATGCTTCTAAAGTATTTTTAAAAGCAATCTTAGTGAACATATTTTAAGATCTAGTGAGCAAAAATATGCAAATGTCAAATAAGAATATTAATATTTTCTAAATTTTGGAGAAATTTGAAACTGGGATTAGCTTTTGAAGAAATCAACCCCAGTTTCAAATTTCTCAAAAATAGTCTTGTCCGCATGTTACAATTAAGGAAGGTTAAGTGTAAGAAAAGCCTCAGATACCTGATGCAGCTCTGGTCCAGTGGATGGTGGGCAGGGGATTTCCAGTAGCCTCACAGGGAAGCAAGCCATCCGAGTCCACTGGAATAGTAAAACTTGCAGCTTTTCCTCCAACTATTCTGGGCTTTGCAAATGTATTCCTAGACAAAATGTCAGAGGGAAGGAATTTGGACGTTATTTTTTCAACTGGTTTCTTATCAAATCCACTCTTCTTTGCATTATCCTGTCTACCCCAATATGAAGCATGAGAAGCGCTAAGAGTGGGAAACATACTGACTGCTGGCTTCTTGTCCTTTTCAGAAATTTCTGGGTATGACTTGTGCCAAAATTGGTTTTCTGGCTGAGGAAAGGGCATCCATTTAGACCTCTGTGGTTGAACTGTTGTGTTTAGTGCTGATGCAGGAGTAGAACGTAGTAGGTCAGAGTCAGGAAGGTGAATGGCTGTAGTTGTAAACTCAGCTTTTGGGTGTTCCTTGGGTGGTATTGCAGATGCTGTTATTGATTGCTGTGAATTAGTATCATACCTTGAGGATTCATTCAGCTTGACCATCATATTTGTCACCTTGGAAACCAGTGCCGCCACAGTGTCAGTAACTGTGCCTTGAGCAGAGGGAGGGGGAGTGGGCATGGACATTAGAGGGGCAGTGCTGCTTGGGAATGGTGGCATGGTTGAGGGACTAGTTATGGTTTTCCCAGTTGTGGTATTCTGCTCTGACTTGCTAGGCAAAGTTGTTTCAGAAGCAATTGTGCTTTTCCAAGTCAGAGTGTTTTCTTGGGGCAGTGCTTCAGTTCCATTTGCCAGATTAGTAGTTCTTGAGTGTTGGCCAATTTTGCCCAAAATTCTACTTGTGTCTTCTAGGAAGGAATGAGGGACAGCAGAGATATTTGGCTTGATTGAAGTTGCAGTTATAGTTAGAACAGGAGGTAGCATAGCAGCAGATGTAGGGATGCCAGAACTCTGGCCAGAAGAGATGTTTGGATCATTTCTATTCTGAGTCTCCTCTGTTCTTTGTCCTTTTTGTGCGTTGGGTCTTGCTGTTTTGATTTTATTGATAATTATAGTTGCAGAAACACTGGGAAGAGTTGCTGGTGTTGTCTGCACTGATGTGAAGCTTATTGTACTTGATTTTTTGCCAGGAAACATAGGGTAAAATGGTGGAAAGGGAAGCTCCTTCCTTGCCAGGAAACTTCCAGGACTATGTGTTTCAGTGATATTGTGGTGAACTGCAGTCGAAGTTGCAGGTAGAATTTGTGTCAGGCTTGCTGGGAGTGTCATGGACTGGAAGGGGATAATTTTATTTGTGGGTAAAGTAGGAGACATTTTAGGAAGCATTGTGGTTTTGCTTTTTTGTAAACCAAATTTATTCAGATTCTTTAATAACCGTTTTGGATTGTGCTTGTTTATAAAGATCTGATGCCAGGGAACTTTCCTTTCTGAAAATCTTGTAATGCCAATAGTAGTAAGGATTGGTGGCTTGGTGATGGGACGTGAAAGTGGTGATGTAATCTTTGAGTCTCTTTCAGCTTCCCTGGTTCTAGACATACTTTGGTAACCATTTTTCACTCTAGGAGTTTTTTCCATAGATTCAGATCCTGAAGAATAAGTCAGGACTGTACCAGTTGAAGTTTCCTGGGTACTTTCAGAACTGAACATTTTTATTGTGGGTATTGTTCTCTCCATATCTATAGTTGGTCTGTTTTCAAATAGTAATGAAGGATCCTGAACTAGTGTTGTAGACCCTTCTGTTGTGACCCTAGTGATGTGAGCTCTGGGGACAGTGCTGGGGGAAGATCCTGGAAAAACCAGGGCAGCAATGGTGGAGGCGAGTCTCTGCCTGGGAAGACAGGATGGGCACATCACATGGGACTCTGGGACTGAAAATGCAGTAGTGCTTTCTTTAGAAGGACCTCTGGATGCTGGCTTCACAATGCCATACCTATGCCATCGGAGAGCTGGGTTTCTAAATGGGCTGGTCATTCGTCCTCTGCCCCAAATTTTCCTCCGTCTCCCAAAGAGTCTGGGCAATGGGATCATAGCTGTATTATTTCTGAATCTCTGGAACTGAGAGTGGACAGCAGTGTGTGGATCTGAAGAAACTTCAGAGGTGCTAGGATTTTGAGAAATGTGAGAATAGAAGTGCTTTCTCCTGGGCTCACTGCCTCTCACAGGTGTCTCGTGAGCATTTATGGTGTTTACTGATTCTAAGAGCATGTCTGCTTTTGTGTTAGTGCTACCAAGCACTGTAGCGTGGATGCCATTGGCCACAGCCTTCCCCTTTATTGGGTGTGCACTTAGAAAATGCTCTCCTCTCCCCACCTGGTCAACATCATGAAACTCAGTGACTCCAGGTAGTAATGGGAAGATGGTAGTTGGATTTTGGTTGGTTGTGTCCTGCACTTTGCTTGATATAGTTGGGTTTATATTTTTTGATATATTTGCAATTTTAGTAGTAGGTGGCAGTATTTGTGGACTTCTAAGTGGGGAGACTTCAGTGCCAGACACTGTGTTTGTCACAAGGGTGTGAGATATTATTCTAGAGTCAGCAGTCACTGTTACCAGAACACTAGAATCTCTGTTTGCTGGGACTATGAATTCCTCATCTGGCAAAAGCATACCTGAAGAGTCTTCTTCTTCAACAGATATTTTTACAAACTGAGTGACTGGTGGGGGTGGCTTTGCTGTGGTATTTTCCTGTTTCTCTAGCACAGCATTCTTTTTAGCTTTCTCTAGATATGCTGCCCAGTGTTGGGGATCAACTCTCCGAGTAGAGGGAAGGAACTGCCTTCTATGCTCCCTAAAACGTCGGTTTGTTGAATTTCCATGCTGCCGCTGTAGCTGGTAATTGTCCTTCCTACTTACCCATGAGGCCTCTTTTTGAACCTCGGTCCCCACGGCAGTAGCCGTAGGGAGCTGTATAGCTGGTAGGTCCTGAAGGTGAGCACTGGCATCAGGTGCATAGAAACCAGACCCATCGGTGTCCACATCCTGCTCCTCTGGCCTTTGATCCTTTATTTTGACAGAAACTTGAAAAATCAAAGCATCAACCCCTAATGGGTTGGCTGCTACACAGTAATAATGACCTTGGTCTTTTTGTGTAATGTGGAATATTCTTAGTGTGTCATTGTTAAGAATTTGCTTGTTTTCTGAGGACTGGTAGAATACAGTATTTCCTGGAAGAACCCAGCTAATAGAAGCATCTGGAATACCAGTAGAATGACATGGGAGATCCAGTGTATCACCAATAAAAACTGTGTGGTGAACCCCATTTTCCTGAGCAGCTTCTCCATGTGGGTCTACCACAGTTAACCTATAGGTAAGAACGTCTGCATCATCGTCATTGGTGCTTATGCAGTGATATGTTCCTGTGTCAAAACTATCAGCCATCTGGAGTTCCAGTTTTCCACTTCTGTCTATTAGGATTCGTCCGTCCTCACTCACATAAGGGGCTCTCACTTTACTCCCATCAGCTAGAAGCCACTCCAAGTGTGGGGTGGGATCTCCTTGGCCTGGGCAGTCCAGGGCAATGGTATCACCAACCAGCAGAGTGTGTTCCAGCCTGGTATTGTTAAGCCTTGAAACCATGGTCCATTTGTGTTTCACTGGCTTCATCTCTGCTCTTGGTAAAGTGACCTGAGCATCACTTGAGTAATGAATCTGTAACGTACTGAGGGTGGTAGCAGTTCTGTTCAGCTGTAAGGAAATTCGGTCTTGCATTAACCAAGAAGGATCTGTGCTAAGATCAGCCACTACATTTGTAAAAATGGCTTCAGGCTGAGGAGCCACTTGTTTATATTTGTAACACGGCCTGGGTGTTTCAGTGTGCAAATGGCTCCTTTCTAGTATCAGGGGAGAATCACTGTACAAAGCCAGAACTTGCCACACTGGCTGGATGGAGTTATAATCCATGTTGCACACAAGAAACGTTGAAATTGATGTATTTAAAATGATGTAGTCATTTTCTTCAGTGAATGCAATGGGAAGGGATCTCGATGGCCTCTGGATGCTGCAGGCCATGCTGGCTTCATTTCCATTCTGGTCTGTCACATTCAAAGTGAAGGAGCCAAAGGGTGCCATGAAATCTTGGGGAGAGACTGAGGCAGAACCACTGTCTTCTAAAATAGTCAAGCTGTTTGCTTTCAAGGATGCATCAATAGTTGGCTTCACGCATAGGAAAGCTGAAGCTGGCACCATAGCAAAGGGCTTGCCTTTAAAGATCCTGGGGTTCGTGCAAAGGGGACACTGCTGAGGCCTGGAGGGACTTCTATCTTTTTTGCATTTTACTACATCTAGAAAAAATCACAATTGAATTATTATCAGTTATGACCTCTTTATAAATGAACATTTAAGAAATAATTTCAGACAGAACTTGAAAAAATTGAAAATTTAATGTTTAATACATAGGCTTTTGCCTCTGAAATGATTTCTAAAAGAATATTGTTTATATATCTGGCTATAATACATTGTGCATAGGCACAAAGATTTTGTCTGTTTTATTTACCATGCCTAGAAAATACCTGATATATGTTTGCTACTCAGTAAATTTTAGTTGAATAACTTAGTTCTTTACTTAAAAAAAACAAAACGAAATGCTCATATTTATCACCTTTTATTAAGAGTGGTTTACCACTTAATGTTTTAAAGGACAATCACAGAACTTCACTGTCCTTTAAAACATAACCTGTGTGATAAGTGACCACCCTGTAGTAAACATCACTTACAAGAGTTTTGGTCATTAGCCAAAAGAACATTGACTGAAATGTGAGACACCGGGGCCTGGTTTAGCTTGCTAGACACAGAGCAGAGAGAAGCACAGGGGCAGGGAGATGCTGCGGTAGCTGAGACAGCTGGTAGGACACAGCAGAGATTGAGAAGAGGAGGCCAGAAAGACTGAGGCTTATGACTGTGCGAGCTGTGGTGAGAATAGTCCCTCTGACCAACGCAAACTCCGAGAACTGTGTTTGAAGGACTAGGAGATGGCTCTGCACCCGGACAGTGGGTAGCTCACGAAGGCCTGACATTCTGGAGAAGTCATGAGCTTGCAAGTCCTAGAGTACCAGGACTAATCCTTCCACATCATAAAAGCTTTCTGTTCAAGTGTTCAGATATCACACACATGGTACTTGGTGTACAGCGCTAGTGAGTGTATTTAAAATAATCACTGGAATATGGATAACAGGACAACAGCTTTCACGTACACGAAGTGAAGCCTGAGATTTCCACACCATTCGATACAGTAGCTCCTATAACATGCAGTAGACACAGTGTTTCAGCATTGGGTTTTTATGTCTAATTCACCAGAGTGATTAGACAGAGTCAAACTGCCTTTACCCATGTTCACACTTTCTCTCAAAGACCTGAGAAAGATACTCTGTCCAATGATTACAGTCTCTTCAGTTTGCGCAGAAGTCCTCCTACATCCAGTGTTGCTTGCTTTAGTTTTAGTTACCTTTGTTCAACCATGGTCTGCAAACATTAATCGGAAAATTCTGGAAATAAGTAATCCATACATTTTAAATTGCATGCTGTTCTGAGTAGCACGGTGAAATCTCACACTATTCCAGTGTCCCGTCCTCCTTCTCGTGTCCCCCAGTATACACAGCTCATGCATGTGACTTAGTTCCTGCCTCAGTCATCACATGGATTGTCACGTGTGACAGTCATTGCATTAAGGAACCCTTACTTTACTTAATAATGATCCCAAAATGCAAGAGTTGTGATGCTGGAAATTCAAATATCCCAAAGTAAATCCATAAAGTTCTTCCTTTAAGTGAAAACTATCAATCAGAGGAAATGAAAGGCTCATGTGCTAAACTTGCTGTGATCTATGGTAAGAATCAATCTTCTATCTGTAAAATTATAATGAAGGAAAATATTTGTTTCTAGTTTTGCTATTTGTACCTTAAGTTGCAAAAGTTATACCCATAGTGTGAAAGTGCTTAGTTAAGACAGACAAAGCACCAAATTACACAGGACTGAGGTTTCCAGCATCCACCGGGGGGCTTGGAATATATACCACATGCATAAAAGGGAACTAGTGCATTTCAGTGTAAAAGGTAATGGGATGTTTGGCCCGTCGCATTCTTCAGCAAATATTGTGTAAACTCTGCAGAGGGGCTAGCTGACAAGAGTGAAAGACGTGAGAGGTCATGAAAGGCTCCTTCCAATCACCTCTTACTGACAGTTAGTGTCCTTCACTTATTGGTACCCTGAGATCAGACCTTGTGAAAAGGTCTGATGAACTGAACGTCATCACAAAATTTTGCTCACATCTTACGATGCTGTTGACTGCATGTGAACAAAAGCTAGCAGGTCTTATACATCAGGTATTTTGCTTATATACAGATCAGACTGGGTCACTTCCATACCCTTCGCCACACCAGGTTCAATCTTACAGGAGACTTTCTGCCCCTCAGAACTACCCAGCCCTGCCAGGTTCTGGCGTGCACTGCTCCTTCTACCTTTATTCACTGGCTGTCTAACACACCCTCTTTCATCCCTTACTGCATATGGCTGAACACGTCGGCAAGAGCAGCACTGCTGCATTTTGTCCTAGCACCTTTAAGTCTTTCTGTGAAACCCTTCACCCCTCATCAGAATGCCTGTTGTCTGTCTTCCACGAGGCCGTAAACTCGGTACTCTGCAGGCTGCTGAGGAACGATGCGGGTGGGCAAAGAGGGACAGAGGGTGGGGGGTACACGGAGCGGCTGACAGGCTTAATTCTACAAGAATATTTTTGGACACTTTAACTTTAGACTTAGCAGTCTCTTACATCTGAGGAAGTTCTGTGATAGCACCTGCTCAGCAAGCGGTGTTCCTACTGCTGTCACCACCCGGATCCCTGCCAGGATCGTCCGAGTTGCTTTGTTTTATCTCCCATTCTATCACATGTACTATTAATAACCACATGTTAAGTTTCCTACTTAAATTGTTTCTTTTTATGAGACTTACACTATTATTTGGTATTAAAATAAGAAAGTTATAGGCATAGAAATGCACGGAAAGAAAATAGCAAGTGTTTGTCAGAGAAATAGCCACAAATCTGTATTTTACAGAAAAGCAGTACCAAGAGTTTTGTGGAATCAAAAAAGGGAAGATACCCAGAGGAACTGGAAGAATGTTACATTTGACTGCCCTGATCTTTGCAAAGGACTGCTTATTGCAAGCCAAGGGACACACCGGAAGGTGTGAGAAACTTTCAGATCTCTTGGAATAGAAAAAAACTTTTTGAAGCAAAGGTTGATGTGACTTGTTCATGGGTATTGTAGGACTATCAGTCAGGTATCCCAGGCAAAAGAAGAACACCCCGTTATTTAGAGATGATTAAAAGAGGCTAGCCCTACAGGGTTTGTCTAATTGACATGTTTATGACATCTATTTTTAAAAAATACAGAAAAGAATTATACACAAATTTTTGAACATAGTAAAGCCACAGGCATCTAGTGGGTAGAGGGCTCATTCGTATTCATCATCAAAATGGCTATGTAACTGTGGCTATAGCCACAATTTATTTTGTGTATAACCACAAACCGGCTATAACCCTCTTTTGTGAATGTTGTGTTTAACAAAAGTTACTGAGTACTTTCTATGCTCCAGGCATCTGTAGGGACTAAAGATAGATAAATCAGACATAGAAAGGCAACAGTTATCTAATACTAGCAAATATAGAAATTGTTATCAACAGAAGAATGGAGTGTGAGCAAACTACAAAAAGAGTGAAATGATTAATCTTCTGCAGAAGGGGTGGTGGAGGGGCACCCAGACTTCCGGAAGGGAAAGTGCGTGCTGAGCAAAGCTGGCTGGCGGGCTGGCCAGACGCACATCAAACAGGAGAGAAGGGGAGGGGCTCCCGGCACCAGCAACAGCAGGCGTGAGCTGGTGCAACAGTGGTGGTGTGTGAGGAATTCGGAGTTATCACAGCGAAAAGTGGCGTGTTTCCAGGATGAGAGAGGGTGAAGGTGGAAGGAAAGAAATGGGGTTGAGCACAGGACCGCACTGGGGGACCAGGCATGTGAGCAAAGGCACACAAGCTTGATGCTCTAAGCCAGAGGTGAGCGGGCTTCTAATATAATGGGTCAGGGAGTACAGAACTTAAGCATTGTGAACTGCAGGTCTCTGACAAAACTTCTTGACTATACTACCGTAGCGCTAAGGCAGGTATAAAGAAATCATTGTCACTGAATTATTAGTGGGATTTCATTTTTTTTTTCCAGCAAAATTACCTGGGGCTTTCAATTGCTGATAAAACACCTGTATGTTTGTTTTTCCTATTTAGTTAGGACAAGAATATAAACAATAGAAGTAGGTACCTGGTTTCTCCCGCATCCAGCCAGACAGCCACTGTAAATGGCAGTCACAGGTCCATGGGTTCCCATGCAGATAAAGGCTTTCTAGGTCAGGCATATAGGAGACCATCTCTTGAGGGAGAGAGGTCAGAAAGTTATCTGACAAGTACAGGTACTTAATGAAAGATATTTTAAATATCTGGAGGTAGCGCAAAGAGACAAATGTATCTGGATGGAGTTTAGTGAGCTGATTTCCTTCCAAATGCACCAGGCGGAGAGAGGTGAGTCCATAAAAAACCTCTGGGTTTATAAACTCAATGTTATTGTGGTCCATATGCAATCGAGTTAAGCTCCTGAGACCATAAAAAGTATCTCTCTGAAGTTTTCGGACTTTATTATAGCTCATTTTTAAGACCTATGGGTGAAAGGAAAAGAACATCAACGCATTTATTGTCAAAGAAATTCTCACAAAAGGAGAAAGACTCGTATGAGTAACAAAACATGGTGAAGTTAATCTAATGCAATGTGCACACCTTGTTAGGAGCCCAATTCTAACAAATTAGTTGCTAATTAAGTAGGAGAAACTAGAACACTCATAAATTTTTTATATTAAGGAATTGTTAAAATTACAATAATATTGTGATTATTTTTAAAAGATCTCTTAATTTAAAGATATATATTGAATTACAAATGAAACATGGTAGATTGGGTTTGTTTACAAGTGATCCAGTGGAATGCAGGGCGCAGTGGCGTGGGTGACAGGTATTGGTAACTACCAGAGTGTGTAGTAACTCACTGGAGTTCCTTGTACTGTTCTCTTTACTTTTGTATGTGGTTGAAAATGCTCATAATGTAAAGGATTTTTCAAAAGTACTTCCAAAAATTTAAGATTTCTTGAACTTAAATAAGATAGAATGTATACTGGCTTTGATCTTTACACTTATAATAGAGTTGAAGTACAATTCACATCCCACAAAATCCACTTCTTTCAAATATACGATTCATTAGTTTCTAATACAGCCACAGGCTTGTGTATCCATCCCCATTATATAAGGTGAGAAAACGTTCATCACCCCAAATACAAACCAGTAGTGAGAGCAGTTATTCTCTCCCTTCTGGCCACCAGTTTACATTGTTTCTCTACATTTGCTTATTCTAGACTTTTAATATGAATGGAATCATACAATATATGGCCTTTTGTGTCTGACATTTTCACTTAACAAAATGTTTTTAAGACCCATGTATGTAATAACATGTATCTGCCTTCTATTCCTATTTATTACTGGGTCGTATTCCATTTCATTCATAGACCACATTTTGTTTTCTTTCTTTTTTTTCACATTTTGTTGATCCATTCATCAATTTGGTGGACAACTGGGGTGTTTTCCACTTTTGCTTATTTTGATTATTATGATTTTTAAACTGAAACGAATAATTTTGAATACTTCAATGTTCTTCAATTTCTTTTCCAGTTAGTAGTTGAACATACTCATACTCCCAGAAAGAAAAGATAAGAAATGCGAGTAGAAACAATGATTTTCTTCATATTTTCCTGATTTGCCTCAAGGTGTCATTTCTCCTGAAGATGCATTTCTGGAATACCAAGTATCTAATAAAGAAAAATTAAATTGGCAACAAAGAAGAGCTTTGCTCCAAAGTTCCCTGGGAGTATAATATCCAACCGAAAGTCCCTCAGAGTCAGTGGAAAGCCTGTGCAAGAAATGACTATGTGGAAGGGCCTGCTGAGATATGCAATCTGCTCCTCTGAGGATGAATATTTGGAATATATATATATATATATATATATATATATATATATATATATATATATATCCTGATTAAGCTAAATCAACAGTCATTTAGTATTCTGTATTACATTATTCCCTCCTGTGGTTAAAATCTTCCTTACCTAGCTCTACAAGGATATTAAAAGGCCCCACCAATGCTAGTGCTGATCTTTAATAAGGCCATTGTTGCCTTTATTTTATTACACTATATTTTATAAAGAGGTCTGTCAAACATTTCTTTCTGATTTAAAATCAGAAATAATGATGCTTTTCCAGAACAATAGTCTGATTTATTTTTATCTTTAAAAGTGTAATAGATGTGAATTAGATTCTCAAAAACTTCCAGTCTTGCGTACAGCAGGGTTAGAAGTTCCTATGTGCACGCTTCCCGGTATTTCCCTTACTTCTGCCCTTAGACTTGTTTTCCATTTCAGTTTCTCACTTACTTGTGAGATAATTCTCATAACATTGTATTACTGGGAGTCTCCATAACTTTAAACATTTTCAAGAAGGCAGAGCATAAACAAGTAAATCAAGTGACACTGAAATAATGGTATATTGACTTACAGGAAACTAACATCTAAGACGGTCATTATTTTAGGGGATCACATTCTAGTGTTGGATATGACTAGATACAGCCTTTTAGGATTTAAGCCTACAGGTTTAGTAATCCTGGAGTATCTCATTTCCACACGTGGTTGCATTAAAACAGAAGTCAGTTCTTTGATTCTTCCTTGATGTCTGTCTCTAATCTACAGAATGTTTTCTCTTAGATCCCAGGGGAATAGGTAGCTTTTGGAGGAACATTACACAACTTGGCCTCACCTCTTCAACCTCCCACCCCCACCAGTGTCACCTGCAGAGCCCGTAGATCCGAGAAGGTCTTGTCAGGAACTGTGTGAATGCCATTACTGTGCAACATGAGTAACTCCAATTTATTCAGGCCAGAAAAGTCTGTTTCTGTCAATCTAATCAAGCTATTGTACCTGAAAAAAAAATGCCAGTCTAGGCATAAGATAAATCTGTTCATTGAAGTTCTAAGGTCAACCACTTGCACACTCACTCACACACACACACACACACACACACACACACACACACAAATCCAATGCTTCCCTTGTTTTTTCCGTGCCCTAAACAGTTATTCAAATGTTTGAAATATTGTTTAATTCGTTCACCAGATTCTACTGAAAGTCAGCTTTACCTTATTCTCTTTGTCTGGGTTTCCATCAGCCCTTTCACATTCCTGGAGCTCACCCCATCCATTCCCATTTTCAAATCTTTATGTGCGAACTGACACTTCAGGTTGGATTGCCTTTGGTCCTACCCTTTTCTACTTGTGAATCTGAGGATCTGTGCCATACTTTTAGGCTACTCCCCCCTGACACATTCGCTAGTAGTGGAATTAGTGGCTTCTGGTTTGGGTGTGACTATGAGCTCAGGCACTTAAGTTTTGTGCTTCCCTGGATAAATGAGGAGCCTTTCTGTATCTCAGTTTCCCCAGTTATAAGGTGAGGATAACAGAACCCGTTCCAGAGCATTCTGAGGTTTAAATGAATAAATATATAGAGAGTGCTTAGCATATATATAGAGTGCACAGTAAATACGCGATAAACGTTGGCCATTACTTCCGGGTGCTGTCCCCAAGGCACTTTGTGTGCTCTGCTACAGTTCACGTTAAATGTGTTGATGGTGCATCTTTCACTACAGCTTCCAGGGGAATAATGCCATTCACTTGTTTATCATTGTGTCCCCAGTGCCAAACATTATGACTGACATAAAGTAGATGCTCACTAACGTCACATAAATCCTTTTTCACAAGACTTTAAAATCTTTTCACAGGCTTAATTAGGCAAACATTTTAAATAAGCCACTAAAGACAATGGCTAACATTAATTAGGTGCCTACCGTGTCCTAGTATTTATACATATCAAATGGCCTTACAGGAGGTACAAGGGACTTTTTGTATCTTTCACAGAAAGGAAAACAGTTCCAGTTGCCCTGTCATTTCTTATAATATACCATAACCCCTGTTCCTCACTGGAGGTATATGATTTTCCAGTAAAAATGTATCCAGAGGGAAGCTTTTCTACAATCAGGAGCCTCCCAACCTACCAAGAGGGACTTCTGGTGTTAGACTTTATCCCCATAACAGATTACCAGCAGATGAGCCTCCCAACAGGCAAGCTTGCTTTAGAAGAAGAAGAAGAAGAAAAAAAAAAAAAAAAAAAAACAGTTGTAGTTGATCTTTCTTTCTTTTTTTTTTTGTACCAGGAATCAAACTCCAGACCTCGCACTTGCCAGGGTGCTTGTGCCTCTGAGCTATGTCCTCAGCCCAAGTTATAGTTAATCTTTCAGAGTCCCTGGGCCTTGGGAGACACGTGACTAACAGGGTCTGTCTCTCTCTGAGAGAGGGGTCACACGGGGCCCCACGCACCCTAAGTTGATGCGTTCCACATCAGATGGGATGCTGTCCGGGATGGAGGTCAGGTACCGAAATGTGCAGTGCACTTCTGTGGATACGTAGCAGGCACAGCGGCGAGGACAGGCCCTGCTCCCAGGGGCGGCCACCAGGCACACTGCAGTGAAGGAGACCAGCACATAGCTGATGTCCTCTCCATTCACTTTCATCCTGAAAAAACATCACACTTTGGAGTTATAAATTGGGCAAAGTTGCACTACATAGCAGCTCTGGGAATCCAGGAGACCTACATTATTAAGGGTCCTAGTGGCTAATTTCATCCATACCTTTTGCAGCAAAATGTGGTCTTTATAGAACTCTAGTGTGCTCTGGCCTCACATTGATCCTTATGGTCAAGTGGGATATTTATTGTTGAGGAAGCTGCTTCAGAGCTTCATAGTGAGAAGCAGCAATCTCTATCTCGCAGGGATTCGTTACAAGGGAAACGGAAGCCCATAATGAAGCTATTGTGAACTGAAGTATACAAAGTTTAGTGTCCTATTGTACCAGAGTCCTTTTAGGTTGACTTTCTGAAAACATAAAAATAATACATGTGTATCTTAGAAAATAGGGAAACTATAAATAAATAAAAAAGAAAAAATAATCTCCACTCATCAGCATTTTGATATATTCCTTTCCAGCCTTTGAATATATTGTATAGGCATGTAAGTGTCTATATATTTTACACTTTATAACATTTAATCATTTAATGTATAAAGTATGCTTTCTCACATTTGATTAAACCTTCAAAAACATTTTTAAGAGGTATAATAATCTACTGGAAAGAAGAATAAATCTCTTTCTAACATGTCTTCAAGTCTATGCCAAAAAAGCCACGTTGGACATTTCACTGCCAGCTAATGACCACAGCAGCAGTAACTGACCGGCTGGGAAGGCTTGAGGCGTGGACCTCAGGGCGGTAGTTACGCTGACCCCCGGCTGGCACGATGCTGTCCTCTTTGGCTCTGCCTAGAAACATCCTCTGACTCTCGCTGGGCCCTTCTGCCTGTGCTGTCCCCTTCTGCCAAGGGGGTGGGGGACAGTAACCAAGGCAGCAGGATGTTCATCGTGGTGCCAAAATGACCCCCGTTACCCACATGTGAGGCAAGCCCAGGGGTCCCAGCCCAGTTTCCTCCTGAAACTCAAACCACACAGGCTGGACATACAATCTTTATGATACTTTTCAAACAAAAGAGACCTACGCAATTTACAAAGCTCAGTATTGCTTGGAATAGAATTACTCTGGATTCTCCTAGTAACCACTGTTAGCTATAAAGTATACTAGAAATAATACAGATACTAAGTTGCCTGTATCTGCATGTGGAGACAAAGATACAGTGGAGTTCAGCCTGAATTATAATGTAATAGAATACTAACAACATAACCACGTTTGTCATTGTAACCGTTTTCTTTGCATTTTTGGAGACACTTCCACCTGCCTGTGATCAGAGGAAAAAAGGAACGTTGAGGCGATGGTGTGTGCTAAAACATAGACGCTCTGTGTGTGCCCACATGTGAGTTATCCGAAAGGGGATCAGAAGTATGAGAACATGTGTTTGTTACATAAACCTAAGCGTAAAATATTCATAATGAAATAGGAATGGACAATACCTGAGCTCTTCTTTCTTGGTCCCGAGTCCTCTTGTGACACGGGCAGAGAGAGGAAATCTTCGCGGGAAATGGAAGGTTGAGTCCAAACCCCGGGGAGGAAAAGTTCTGTGCTCCCAAAGTAAGCAACTAGCTTATAACTTTGGCGCGCAGCTCAGGACTCACACTCTCCTCAGGGCGGGAGGCGCTTCTCTAACCGCAGGATACTGTTGTCAAATTAACCCACAAGGGTTGCTTTGTTACAGTGACTGTTTTTGTTGTTGGAAGCTTTAAAATCCACTCCCCCCAACCCCCGGTGCTTCAGTTCGACTTAAAGTTCACACTTAAATATGATGATTATTATTGCTGTCACTGCACCTTGTCCTTGGGTCCTTCTGGGACAGACGCGTCTCGCGTGCATCGGCGTCTACATGAAGGATCCTCGCCTACCTGGTGGGTTACCTTTCCTGAGGGCTTTTGGCTGCCATCCAGCAGTGAGGACGTGACTCGGTCCGGTTCGCCTCACCTGCGGCCCCGCTCCCTCCTCCCGCTGCCTGCGCCCCCCCCGCCCCGGCCCCCCGCCCCGGCCCCCCGCCCCCACGCTGGCGCGGGGCCCGCCCCTCCCGGGAGACTGGCTGCTCACCTCTCCGCCGTGACCAATGGGCTGCGGCGCCGGCGGCCGGGCGCGCGGAGCGGCTGGGACTCTCGGAGCCGGGGAGGGCGGGGCCGCCGACGCCGCAGCCCGAGCCCGGCCGCCCGCCGGCGCGCCCGGTGGGAGTCGGAGCGGTGCTCGCCCAGCGCGCGGAAGGGCTGGGTGTGCGCCCTCAGTCCTGCCGCCTCCGGACTTCGAAATTCTCAGGACCGCGCCAGCGCACCCAGCCGAGGGCCCGGGCGGCTCCAGCGGCTGTGCGCTCCTTTCCTCCGCGCTCGTCCACCTGTTGATAGGTGGGTCTTTCTGTCTAAGAGAGGCTTTAAGCACCAAGGGATGTCCGGGGTCGGTGGCTCCCCGAAGGAAGGTTTATTTGAAGGCTGAGGAGTCACACAGATTAAATGCTCTGTTTAGCCCTATAGGAGGAACACGTCCCCCTTTTATAAGTTTTGTTTATTTATTATTAAGTTTATTGGTACAATGTAGGTGTTTATATATACACAACGGTCACGTTCATCATAGGGAATGTGAACCTGCGCGTGAGTACCTTAGTTCCTCTTTTTCTCCCATCCCCCTCCCTTCTCTCCCACCCCTCTTCCCCTTTCTATCTGCAGAGCTGTATTTCCACTGGACCCTTCTTCTCCCTCATCCCCCTTTCCTTTTGAATTTCTTCGTATTTCACAATATCTGGTATGTTTTTTGTTCTTATTCACACCAAAGGAACAATGCGATATTTACACACGTGTGTCCAATTTATTTCACCTAAGAATATGATCTCAAGGTACTGTACATCCATTTACCTAGGAATGTCTCAAGTTTATCCTCCTTTATGGCTGAGTAGTACTCCACTGTATTAAATAAATATCCACTAAAAATCTTTTCCTTGGTTGGTGGGCATTTGGGTTGTTTCCAAAATTTAGCTATTATGAATTGTGCCATTATAAGCGTGGATAGGTATACATCACTGTGGTATGATATTTTTAATTCTTTTGAGAAGATACCAAAAAAGGGAGTAGCTGGGTCAAATGGGACTTCTAGTGCAGTTTTCTGAGGAATCTCCACAATGATTTTCCCCTCCTACCAGCAGTAGAGAAGGGTTCTTTCTCTTCACAGCCTTGCCAGCACTTGTTATGGATTGGTTTCTTGATGATTACCATTCTTTCTGGGATGAATGAGATGGAATCTCAGTGTTTTAATTTGCATCTCCTGAATGACTGATGATTTTGAATCTTTTATTCTGAGTATTTAAAGTATACAACATGAAATTATGGGATACATGTGGTTAATAAAATTATTACTATAGTGAAGCAAAGCAACACATCCCCTGTTTTACATTTATTTTTGTGGGACAAGCACCAAGCACCTAAAATTTACTTTTTAAATTTAAGATATTGGGAATTGAACCTAGGGCCTTCACACTGACATAGTGAGCTACATCTTTCCTTCTTCTCCTGTCT